>DVPD01000289.1:0-12322 GCA_018237605.1 Apyrrothrix (Melanopyge) sp. n. Burns01
TATGTAGGTAGATTAAGGGATGCACGTTAGGTGTTTCCAATTACCGCACTTTCCCCTACGTGTAAAACATACACACGATCTAAGAAGTTTTACCTTGCAGGATCAATATTTATGTTTCAGAAGTGACAAACTCGCAACCTACACCATGTTGAGTGATCATGCTCATTACAAAAATAAATTATATGCTAGATAGAGGAAAATCTATTTCCATTCTGATGTAACTCTTAATTGCTGTCTTAGACGATCATGGGGTGCCCATTATTGTCTACAAATAGTTTTATTCGTGGAGCAAAGAAATATCAGATCCATATGGAAATGTATAGGTAATTTTGTTTTAAAAAGAAAGAAGTGCAACGCCTTCTTTTTAAAACAAATTTCTGCATAAAATATTCATCATAAAAATAATCGAATGCTAGGTTTAGTTCGTTTTTATTAGATAAGATCTTTAAAGTGAATGACAAGGTGAACAATTTGAGCTCCCCTTAATCCCCCACATCTTCCGCGTATCTCATTGTTTTGATGATTCTTCTCGTTGTTACATTTTCAACGTAAAGTTTTGGAAAATAATCTCATGCTCAAATATTTAAAGATTGAATCGTATCGTATTGTGCTCTTATTTTTGTTTCCATTACAAATTAACTTATTTACACTAAATTGCTCATCCATGAGTCAAGGGATTTTCCTATCTCAGATGAATAGGTTTTGGTGCGTTAGATGTCAATTGGAACTACACTGATAAATCCAAATATTTAAATTTAAAGGGAAGATGAACTGGTTGCATTCGAAATATGCGCGCTACATGAATGAATAAATTATTAAAATCGCGATCTGTATGACCTTTATCTGCGATTCGTATGACCTTTATCTAGTGATTGGATGGCATTTAACCTTCACAAAATGTATAGATGGGGCACCCGTGTCACCGCCTCGCTGTGTTAAAATGAAAATATCGAAGCTATCATTAGAAATTATTTTGAAATAGAAAATTTTATGTTGAATTTAGTTTCTGTTTTGTTCTTGAACAACATGCATAGTTTGGAGTTACACTTTAATGTGCCATATATGTATTCTTTCATCAGTTCCTTGTATATCCATCTTATGACATAGAGATATTGATATGAACGTTTATATGTGCTTTTTGAATTTTTACGTGTATATGTAATCAACCACCCTTCAATCTATCAAAATCAAAGTCTTTCCGAAATCAGTACACGAACAGAACTCTTATTTTTTTATATATCGGCTTAGCTCACGTATGTTTTTTCGATATGACCGGACCAGCGACTAGAACTCTATCGAGATCATACGTGTTTCAATTTAAATGCAATGTCCCATTGGAAACTGCTATTGGCAAATGTAAAGCAACTCCTGAATCACGGTCTTAATTCTTTTTTACGTGACGCGAGTAGTAATTCAGCAGACCGCAGTGTCGAGTGGCCACTGACCTCAGGATACATCTGCTACCTACTTCCATCAGCATTGTATGAATATAACTGTTAGTGTCAGCTGCGTCAGTTAATGTTGGCTATTATGAAGACTATTGGGTAATCAATATTTTTCCGGTCACAGCTCCTCGGTAATAGGACTTTTATTAACATTATTCCAATATGCATGTTTTAGTGTATGTGCAATTAATAAGAGTTTACACCTGTCTTCAAACATTCAGACGTAAACGCGTCAGTACTCCTGAGGACTGAGATGATCGTGTCCGCTGTATACGTAGATCGGCAGACACCCTATTCGTCCTGTGACGGGATACGTGTCGCACCATGGAACGATATAAAAGCGGATTTTAATGATAGAATGTAAATTTCCTACTTAGGTCCTGATCTGCTCTTTCCACCATTGCGGCCAAACGGTGCCCTGTTATAAATAAATGTTAAACTTTTTACAGTGTGCCATCATTCATGCCGCTGTTCCTGTTCGAGCAGTTCCGCCGGTACTCGAACTGCTTCTTCCTGTTGATCGCGTTGCTGCAGCAGATCCCTGACGTATCCCCCACCGGCCGCTGGACCACGCTCACGCCACTCATCCTGATCCTCAGCGTCAGCGCCATCAAGGAGATCGTAGAAGATTTTGTAAGTGTCAACTCATGTTACATTTATAACGTAGTGTTTTAAGTGTACCCTTTTAATCCATACAAACCAATTAGAATTCTACATCTCCTAAGGCCTTAACCTAACGTCTGTAATCTCCGAAGAGGTAAGCAGAGGAGTGCAGTACACTCTCACTTTTCACCAGTTACGTTTACGCTCAATGGAATGGATTTGGTGAGCCTGTTGCCATATACCGGGTACAATTCCAGACTCCCCGCCACTGCCAGTCATAAAACCTTGTTAGAAAAATGTAAAAAATAATTTACTAAAAGTTAAATATTGATTGATTAATTGATTGATTGATCGATCGTAGAATATTGTTTATATCAGTGGCTCCGAATGAGTCTTCAAGTATAAATGAGTTAAAAATAGGCCTGGGAGAGCGCTGTTGATTTTTGAAATTTAACATTAACACAGCTGGTACTAAACATTAGTCTGGTTTTTATTATTTCATTTTTGTTTTGCTTTTCTGGTTGCCTCTCACGTAACATAGAAATCTATAAATCCGAACATTTCAATGTTATCAACGTCCATAAGTCGGAATGTTCCACGTTGTTACAGAAACGGCACAGAGCGGACGACGAGACGAATCGACGTAAAGTGGAAGTGTTGAAGGGCAGCCGATGGCAGAGCGTGCGCTGGGAGCGGCTGCAGGTGGGCGACGTGTGCAAGGTGCTCAACAATCAGTTCTTCCCCGCGGACCTCGTACTTCTGGCCTCCAGGTACACACACAGAATAAATAGGGATTTATTTCGTCAGCGTGACGTCATATTGTGAGAAGGGACCGGTACAAATGTAATGACCCTAATCGTTTCTCGATCAAAAGTGAGATTTTACGATTGCCTGATATATATTCTACAATGTTCGTTTGTAGTAGCATGACTTTTAACCGCTTTGTCATACAGAAAACTTTTGTTAAGGCACGAAGATATTTCATTTTGGAAAGTACTAAAATAACTTTCCAGAATACTACTGAAGTTGGATTCTATGTTGAGTTTTTGTTGTATGAACATTCAATTGCGTAGTTATCGCATCAACGATTTCTCAGCAATGGTTACATCACTGGTATCTACTTTTAAACGGACATACAATAAACGGTTCTAGCAAAACTAAGGCTTTGACGAAATTATAATTTAGAATCGAAACCATCTAGTTAGACGAGATAATCGCAGTCAACACATACCATTTCAATCTTACTGTATTTGTTATATTTAGACGTGACTCATACTTGAAAGATTATGTACATCTTTCATGTAAAAGTTACTTTCAAATGTAACAAAAATGATTCCGCAGTTATTTTAATTGTACGTAATTTGTTTTGTTGAATTTTTTTTCCGTATCACGCGTAACACCACTCTATGATTATTACCTGTTCTTTACGAGAAATGCTCTGTATCAGACTCGCATATATATATGATTGATTTACATAAATAATGTGTTCTGTTATGTTAAAACGTCGTTTTATGAAACCACCTGATTCCCTAAGAACTATAATATAATTTACAATCATATCATTTACAATCCACTTGTCGATGGAACTAAGATCTGTGTAATGTTCCAATACAAAGCACTTGACGATTGGCTGCGTCTATATGGGTACCCCAATAAATTATTGTATTCGTTATGTAAATTGAAAACATGTTGAAGCAAATGGAAATTCGATTTTGTCTTTAACGATTTCTGTTTGATATTCAAGAACGAATACTAATAATGTTTAAAGTCAGACAATAATATTAAATTAAATAACGTTATGTGCTGAGGATCAAGGATAGCTAGACATCATACCTTTTTTGCAATATTTCATGGAAATGCTTCTAGAAAAATCCGCGCAAAAACTGCCGCCTTGTAAGTCGCTATCTCTGCCAACGTTAACCAAATCATTAAAATTTCCATTCCATTGACTTCTGCGGCGTAAACAAGCAATGGTCTGTTGCATATAAATTGTTTAGTGGACCACGGACACAATCGTTCCTGAGTTTGCGTCAACCGCATCGCGACCCTGACTGTCGGATCGGGCGAATTTATGCGCAGCGTTATCTCTGCACAAATCTAACTACCCCGGGGCCGCGGTCCCGCATTCGGACCGCTCAAGGATACAGAAAATTCACACAAACGCTCGACGTTTATTTATTTTTCATGGAAATGATGTCGCTTGTTAGTCTTCCCTTGTTGTTCAACACGCCCGTAAACTAAAAGCTATGTTACTGAAATGAGATGTACTACTCGCACGCTCTGTCTCATCTCTTGCCAGTTTTCTGTGCTACGGATATTATGCGTTGTCATTAACACGTGTTAAGGTTTATATTGAGTTCTCTGAGCGCCACATCTTAAGTATGCAGTGTGTATTTTTAATATATCGTTGGGTAATAATCCTTTTTTTTTCTATTAGTGACTTGCCTCGTGAGTGGTCTGCCATTAGTAAAAAAATGTATAAAAGCAATTATTTACTTTTTGTTTTAAAATAAAAAGTTTGCAATCTTGAAGACTATGGCCATACGTAAAAATTATTTTTATTGTAGAAGTTGTTGATAAATATTTTTCAGTATTGTTATCTGAATATAAGCTATGAATGTTTAAATTTCAATTCGAGCTCGTCGGAAAGGTAGTGTAAAATTGATTACAAAATTCCACGCGAACAAACAACACCCAAAGAAATGTAATAAAAACGTGGTAATATTGTATAATTGTAGCCGTCAGTTTTATAACAAAACCGATTGCATTTGAAATGTATTAGTCACTAATTAATATATTAATACTATGTCTCAGTTAATTTTATGCATGTATAGTCGTAATTAAGTAAACAGTGCAATGAACTTTTCTTAGCGAACCGCAAGGCATATCGTTCATAGAGACGTCCAACTTGGACGGGGAGACGAACCTGAAGATCCGGCAGGCGAGCGCGGACACGGCGCGGCTGCACGGCGCGGCGCCGCTGGCGGCCTTCCGCGCCACCGTGCAGTGCGAGCCGCCCAACCGCCACCTATACGAGTTCAACGGGGTGCTGAAGGAGGTCAACGCCAAGTGAGTGCGCTAACACTAACATTACTCGTCAGCGTACCGCACGCGACAAACAGGGACATCATGTGTTCTAAGTCTTCTGTACCGCGTACTTCACTTGCATGTCTGGGTTTCAGAACGATCCCGCTGGGCTTAGACCAGATGTTGCTGCGCGGCGCGATGTTGAGGAACACGGCGTGGGTGCACGGCATCGTGGTGTACACTGGCCACGAGACAAAACTCATGAAGAATTCCACTAAAGGCAAGTCGAATCATGTTTTAAAGTAATCTTTCCAGAGTCTTTAGAAGATTTGAAGTTGGAAATTTTACGCTTTGATACAATAGAAGTATGCGTAGAGGTCGGCAATAAATAATAATAGTTTTAAATGAAACTTCTTTAGCTGTTATGTCCTTCTGGTATTTTTAAATTTAATAATGAATCTCCGTAAAGATACTAATTCCACTTAAATGATTTCGATGCTTCATTCCAACACAGTAACAAATGTTAAGGCAATATTCCGCAGTTATTTTAATTGTACGTAATTTGTTTTGTTGAATTTTTTTTCCGTGTCACGCGTAACACCACTCTATGATTAATACCTGTTCTTTACGAGAAATGCTCTGTATCAGACTCGCATATATATATGATTGATTTACATAAATAATGTGTTCTGTTATGTTAAAACGTCGTTTTATGAAACCACCTGATTCCCTAAGAACTATAATATAATTTACAATCATATCATTTACAATCCACTTGTCGATGGAACTAAGATCTGTGTAATGTTCCAATACAAAGCACTTGACGATTGGCTGCGTCTATATGGGTAAAATCTATATGGGTAAAATCTATATGGGTAAAATCGTCTATATGGGTAAAATCGTAGGTTCCACATATTTCCTCTTGCCGCTTATGTATATGTACCATATAAGTGATATCTGGTCCCAGCGCCCCTGAAGCGCTCGTCCATCGACCGGCAGACCAACACCCACATCCTGATGCTGTTCTTCATACTGCTGGCGCTGTCGCTGCTGAGCGCCGTCTTCAACGAGCTGTGGCTGAAGCACCGCACGCACACCGACTGGTACATCGGTCTCACCGGTGAGCCGAGCCGCTGCTTTCACTTATTTTAAACGTTCAGAACCCTGGTAAAAAATCATCAGTGAAACGTGGATATGAAATTTTGTAGATAATCCCTGCCTATCTCTATCTATCTCCCCTGCGCGGGAATTACTGGTCAAAACCCCTCAAAGGAGGCCTATGTCCAGCAGTCAATTGAGACAGGCTGATGATGTGATGACTTATCTCTCGTTGATATCTTTTCAAGATCTAAAAGAAATTTTTTTACCTTCAGTTATAAAACTAAGAGCTTTGTTGTCTATCGATAGTTAGTCATAAATTAATAATAGTAATATTTAAAAAATCGTTTATTTGTTACAGATGCACAGAATGCACATTTCGGATTTAACTTTTTAACCTTTTTGATCTTATACAACAACCTTATTCCGATATCGTTGCAAGTCACCGCCGAGATAGTGCGCTTCTTCCAAGTGAGTATCATAGGGCTTATACATTAGTATTATTAATATGATCATTATGATTGAATTAGATAAAACTGCTTATTACGAAACACAAAAACGATTCATTTGAAAACAAATGTATTTCTACAATTCGGTAACGCTGAACGCAGTTGGTTTTTGAATGGCTTAGATCGTTAATAAGTATATTTAACCCGTTGTTTCCTAGAACTGAGTAATGTCTGGGTCGTTTCTATTATAAAACCAGTCGATGATGAAGCAGCTTGTTAGTAAACGAATGGAATTGAGCTCCATGAATCTGCATCTAGCATTCCAAATGGAGGTGAGCTCCATGTATCCGCTTTTAGCACTCTGCTGGGTGAGAGCCTTCCAGCAACACCTCGTTCAATATTTCGCACAGCTGGAAACAGCTGGATTCGGAAGGCTGACCACCAAGTGGAGGGGCGGCGATTATTGGCGGCCCACATCCAGCGGACCTTCAAAGCCCGATGGAGATGAAAAGTGTTGTAATGTTCATGCAGGCCAAGTTCATCGCGATGGACAGCGAGATGTACCACGCGGACACGGACACGCCGGCGCAGGCGCGCACCTCCAACCTCAACGAGGAGCTGGGCATGGTGCAGTACGTGTTCAGCGACAAGACGGGCACGCTCACCTGCAACGTCATGGAGTTCCTCAAGTGCTCCATCGCGGAGGTTAACTTTTAAGCTGCACTTCCGTGAAACATATTAGTATCGTTGTTATTCGTTCGTCAATATATATTTTTTTGTTTTGAATTCGTTGGTCGACGCCTCAGTACATAGTATTCTTATGATGCGTAAAGTATTGAGCGGGACAAGTTTGTGATATAAAATCTCCAAGCGGTGCTTAGACTGGTTAGCGCTCAAATGTTTGTTGGACAAACTTTCATTATTTATATGTAACTTAAAAAAACATAACATCACGCCTGTAATCCTCGAAAACATAGGCAGAGGAGTGAAGTACACTCCCAGGTTTCACCTTACCTTTACGTCCAATCATGAAATAGGTGGTGAGCCTATTGCCATACACCAGGCACAAACCCAGACTCCGAGCCACTACTAGAAAATCTAAGTCAGAAAAATACAATAGTACCCGATCCGGGATTGGAACCTAGGACCTATCGATCGGCAGTCGCGCTTGCAACCAACCCGACCAACCAGGCAGTCATAGGTACTACCCTCATAGATTTAGAAAAAGCCTATGGCAGAGTGAAGAATGGATTATGGGGAGTATTGTCCATTTCCGGGGGTTGATTAAGTTCCATACGTGATTTGAAGGCTCTGCGAGCGGTTAAGTACCTGTGTAAAGCACCACTCAAAGCTTGAGGGGAAGATTGACAGGTATTTGTCCGTGAACGGGCTTAACGGTTGGTTAAGTATGGTAACTGTAGGCAACCTTGACTACAATATTCTGGACGGGAAACCACTCCATGTAGGCTTCATGTACAAAATATAAATGAGTAAATGAAGCCTACATGGAGTGATTTCACGTCCAGGCTATTGTAGCCAAGGTTGCCTACAGTTACCATAACTGTTAAGCCTGTTCATGGACAATTACCTGTCAATCTTCCACTCAAGCTATGAGTGGTGCTTTGAGTTTGGTGCTTTGAGAATAAATTATATACTTGTCAAGCATTTCTTCATGCTGCTAGTCAAGTAATACTTCCGTTACCAGAGCAAAATGAGTAAGGAGACAGTAAGAGTATGCGTAGTTTTTTTAAAGAAAAACTACAAAAATAAACATGAAATAACGACGGAATTTGAGCTTAAGGGCGGGGAAGATAAGGTGTATCTAATACAAGGATTCGTTCACGTAGGATGCTAGGGATGGTAAGCTCGAGGAAGGTGTAGAAAGGAGAGTGGCGGCTGTTAATAGAATGATTGGAACACTGTATTCCTTTGAGTAGCTGGTTCGTATCGAAAGGGCATTAGCACGTGGTAGTGAACGTTCAGTTTGAACAAAAGCTAAACGAAAATGGCGTGATGATTTGTATGTAAAATGAAATGTCTACTTCAGGTGATCTACAACAAACCAGGACCTAACGAGCGGCTAGAAGACACAATCCTCTACCAAAATCTAGATCATAACCATCCGTCGGCGCCTGTCATTAACGAGTTCCTCACGATGCTGGCCGTGTGTCACACCGTCATCCCCGAGCTGGTGGACGGCAAGATCAACTACCACGCTGCCTCGCCGGGTATGCCTACGGCAATATTTAAAACATCGTTTTCACCGTTGACGAAATATTTATTTCTCATTAATAAAGTTTTTTATTTGATCATTTTTAAAACATTTATTGTAGCATATTTAGTTTTCTATTGTATCACTTGGTTACAGAGTGACGTCAGGTGTAACAAGCAAGATTGTAAAAAAAATCCAATTTATTTATCGTTACCATTCACCACGGATCCAATTCGCGATAGGTATATTTTATACGACAGGAAGAAAAACTAATATAAAATTATATTTTATTTTGACTCCTTTTGTGTGACTGAATTTGTGTGTTTTCATTCCATATACGAGACAGACGCTGAACTCTAAAATAGAGTTACAAGTGAATTACTATTGTAGGGGTTCGGACATCTGAAACGCTAAATATCTTTTATAGTTTAGCTATCAAATATTGACTACAACGGTCCAAACAAGACTGATTCTCAAATGTGAAAATAAATGTAACATCATGTCTGTAATCACCGAAGAGGTAGGCAGAGGAGGGCAGTAGACTCCCACGTTTCATCAGTTACTTTTACGTCGCAATTCGGAATGGGGGTGAGCCTACTGCAAAACACCGTGCATGAAACCTGTTGTTAAAATATTTACATATTTATAACCCTCAAGTGGTGTCACCTATTGGCGAAGTATCGACAACACGGAGTTAAAAGCATAGGATATTTATATTTATAATTAACGCATGTCGGTGAGGCGATATTTTGTGCGAAAAACAATGAGGTGCGCATGTAATTGTTTATCACCCGCCAACACTATGATTACGTAAAACACAAGCGGGAGAGAAGTGGCTGGTTGATAGTGAACGTGAGTTGCGCGTTGCAGACGAGCGCGCGCTGGTGGCGGGCGCCGCGGCCTTCGGCTACGTGTTCGACACGCGCACGCCGCACGCCGTGGCCGTGGCGGCGCGCGGCGCGCGGCGCCAGTACGCCGTGCTGCACGTCATCGCCTTCACCTCCGCGCGCAAGCGCATGTCCGTCATCGTCAGGACGCCCTCCGGTAGCCGCCCGCGCCCTTTTGCTTGTTACCGTACCGTGCCCGATGCACGATTAGTATGAAAATATCAATAATAATTCTTTAATATTGACAATATTTTGATTGTATATAATTGGACAACATGAACGACAACACTTTGATCGTATTAAATGAAACATGAAGATGATATTTTTTAAATCATTTTACGCCCTCATTTGCCATTGACCGTCATATACATATTATGTAACATCCCAAACCTATTTTTGTGGTCATATTATATAAACCGCAACATGCAGCTCGCAGGTGAATTAGCGATCTTTAACTTAGTTTTAGTAGCACGTCTAAAACGTGCTTATAAAGATACGTAAATCAATCATTCCTGAACGATTCACTTTTCATTAAAAAGTAATTAACATACCTTACCATACATAGCATACAAACTAATACGAACATATATATTGTATAATTTAGTCTATATTATTTTGTTTTCACAGGTCAAATAAAGCTTTACTGCAAAGGCGCGGATTCAGTGATTTATCCGCGGCTGGCCGGCGGAGCCACTAACGCACGATATGCGGAAGCCACGCTGGCCCATCTCGAGCATTTCGCCGCAGAGGGCCTTCGGACGCTAGTATTCGCTGTAGCAGATATACCCGAACATGTTTATAAGGTTAGTGCGCACGTCGCTATACCTTGTATCTATACCTGTACCTTATAAACAATATGTTACGTTATGTTTATAAGGTTAGTGCGTACTGCGGTATACAAGGCTATTAGTTCGTAAACTTACGTCTTACGTCTGCCCTTTGATAACAACGCTGAACAATAATTCAATAAATAAATGTGCACGTATTTCAGGACTGGTCAAACACATACCACAAGGCGAGCATAGCGATACAGGACCGTGAGCAGAAGATAGAAGAAGCCGCCTTGCTCATAGAGAATAACCTGCGGCTGCTGGGAGCCACCGCCATCGAGGACAAACTGCAGGTCGCTCATGATAACCTGGCCGATTATGAGCCTACTGCCTTGTACTCGTGTCATCATCATCATCATTATCAGCCTATTTCAGTCCACTGCTGGACCAAAGAGCGCTATCGCGCCCTATCCTAGGCTTGCCGTATTCTTATTCTGCCTGTACTCATATAAATCGTTTTAAACCTCGTTATCAACTATAACGAGTTTCGCTCGGCCTAATGTTTAGGGTAGTTAGGTAGGGTACTCTTATATTTCGTAGAAAATTAACCCGACGTCAACCCCGATATAACCCGACGATGATGAAAATCGAAATCAGATAGTATCGATCAATGGAATCGATTCATCGAATCGATAACAAATTGCAAATGCAGCGGAAGGCCTGGTATTGACCGAGTTGTCAATTGTGTTGCAGGACGGCGTGCCCGAGACGATCGCGGCGCTGCTGGCCGCCGACATCCACGTGTGGGTGCTGACGGGCGACAAGCAGGAGACGGCCATCAACATCGCGCACTCGGCGCGCCTGCTGCACGCCGCCATGCCGCTGCTGCTGCTCAACGAAGACAGCCTCGATGTCAGTCGCCCGCCGTCTACTGTTCTACTCATTTACTGTTGAACTTAACCGCCTCGGTTGTCGAGTGGTTGGAAACGCGATTGCTAATCAAGAGATCCTGGGTTCGACCCCGGGTCGAATATTGCTGGATCTTTCTAACTTCAAATTTCTAGTAAAGGAGTTTCGATTTGTACTCAGTGTATGGCATTAGGCTCACCCACTCTTCCATAATGTGACGTAAACGTAACTGGTCAAACGTGAGAGTACTACCCTTCTCTGTCTACCGGTTATTTGTTGAAATAATTGCCCATAATCCAAAATCATACAATATATTACATGAGATACATTGATCGTTAGTTTCGGTCATTTGGGTTGAAACCAAACATGTAAACTCTCTGAGACTCTGTAAAAGATTATATAAACTTTCAATCTTATTTTAAAAAAAAATGTAAGTAACTGTTACGTCTAAATAATATAATATATTTATATCGTTCTGACTCAGGGCACCCGGGAAACCTTATCCCGCCACTCGGCGGACTTCGGAGAGAACTTGCGCAAGCAGAACGAGGTGGCGCTGGTGATCGACGGCAAGACGCTGAAGTACGCGATGGGCTGCGACCTCAAGAAAGACTTTCTGGACCTGTGCATCTCGTGCAAGGTGGTCGTGTGCTGCCGCGTGTCTCCCATACAGAAGGCCGAGGTGATCATAAATATGTACTAACTGAAATCGATGCAAATCGTATGATCAGTCGTATTCGTAATTCGTTGTTATTATGATCGCTGCCCAGCAAGTGACCTTGCGGTCTAAGATAAAGTAAGCACGACTGTCGATTGAGAGCTCCTGGGTTCATATCTCGGGTCGGGTACTATTGTATTTTTCTAACTTAGATTTTTTAGTATACATTTTTAGTAGTGGCTCGGAGTCTCTATTTGTTACCGG
>DVPD01000290.1:0-12317 GCA_018237605.1 Apyrrothrix (Melanopyge) sp. n. Burns01
GGTTAGGTTGCACTTAATATTCAGAAAGGGCAGGTACATTTCTCTTAATATTCTCGCATAAATTATAGTCAGGTACATTTAGGCTTATTGTACATAGCAAGGGGACGATGCGCGAAACGACGCAACATTTCCTACGATGTTATGCAATTCTATTTTTTATTACATCACAACACGGCGCGTAATCGTGTCTATTAATCGTTGAACTTTGATTTTTAACCCGCGACACAAGCGGATCCGCGACATTTCACTTCCTGAATGGTTTAACCCGTTTCCTTTGTAAGAATTTATGCAAAAAACTTCTACCCATCCTATTTTTTTATTCAATAAAATTTAGGGGCGATGCACATTATGCAAATGCGTGCATAAATTTGAAAACGACGGTGGAGATTTGCTTTGCTAGAGTATACTCTGAATCAAAGAATTAAGGGCTAGTTTCCTTTTACTATTAGTTGTTATTTTTATGAATATTATAAGAAAGCATGCGATTTTTTCTTGTTTAGAAATACGGTTAGCGGTGTATTTTTTCTCAGGCTGTTAAAGAAAGAGTAACCGTTATGAGGTTGGGTTATAATTTTTTTTTGTTGTGTAGTGACATATGAACCGGGCGTTCGGATTTGGATTTGAATATGTAATTACTTCCTTTACGGTTTTCGGAAACGTCGTCCGTTACCCGAAGTTGTTGCCGCGGGGCACCGCGGACTGCTTGCAATGATTAAATGTTACATTTTCCTTTATCGGGTACCTATTGCTGACCTTTTTCGACATAATAATTCGTAATCTCCGTTGCAATTTGAGTTATTGACTTCAAAAATACCTTAAACAATTACAATAATTTGTAACTTATTTAAAGTTTGTAAAATGGGATTGTTTTTGTTCAGACCCAGCTGTGAGTGTTGATTCGATTTACAAATTATTGTTTCACTACTTGTGGGAAGTTCACATTTCTTTGGAAGAAAAATTTTAACCTATACAAAAAATGTACTGTACGGTCATAAAACATTAAAATCATTAACAAACATAGAAACAGGGCTATCTTCCTAATCAAATATTTACTTAAAAGTCGAGATGAGCCGATATTGCAGAGCGAACGCCGACACACATTTACTGCATTTTTTCTATGCCTTATCTCGTTTACGACTAGTTTTTTAATATAAAAACCATTACTAATAACGTCGGTCGCTTGGCGAAACAACGAAACTATAAAATGACGAAATAAACAGTCCTCGGTCCGTTATTAAAAAACGAGCAATCGAGGGCGGTGCACTGATTGTTGTGGAAGGAGCGATCGCAAAAAACATTATTTTTTTCGACAAAAAATCGCTTTCGGTCCCTTCCCGCTCGCCCATTGTCTCCGTCCATTGTCTCGGCAATCTGAAATACTTTTATGCTTTCCGGATGACAATAATGTTTCGGCTTATTTTTCGATAACTATTATTCGGCGAATTTATTGTTTTTCACAATAGCGCCTATTGTTTTTGTCGTACGGTAGTCGATAGACATCAGCGCGCGGGGCATTTAATAAGTAATTTGTACACGGATGTCGTAGTCTCACACCAATAAAATTAGCTTAATTATGTGTTCCGTTGTCATAAATGTAGCGTTTACTTAATTTGATATTAGGATAGATAAGTTTTACTGTAACAGCGTAATAACATATTACGGTTCGTGAACGGCCATAGTTCTCCTGTTAAAAATTCGTAACGCAACATTCACAGGGATATAACTACATTCGATCGGCGATTATATAGAAATAGAACAGTATTTAAAGTCAGTGTGTATACTCGTGCATATCCGTTGATAATAAAAACGGCTGTATTTGATGCTAGTGTTTCGGAAGCGAAAAAAAATAGAATTTTAAATTATAATTTTTGTATAAGAAAATAAGTGTAAAATTTTAAAAAAAATTGATAAAATTGAATTATTGATTATTACATAAGTCATCGCTATTAGCTGTACCCTCAAAACACGTAGTCTTACTGCTAGGCAGTAAAATTAGCATGATCACCGGAGGATGATTTATTTGCGAATTATTCAAATGTGCCATTGAATCTGCACGATGAGTTTTTGTACAGACGACATTAGCATCAGAATGAAACGCTGCGATCCGTTTATACAATTATTGGTTTATAGCCTTTCGCTGTTTGGCCGTGCGGTACTGGCGCACCTATAAATATATAAGTTAATATCAAAAACTGTTGAAATAAAATAATATGTTGTATACCGTTAGCTCTATCTTAAAGAGGAAAGAAAGCTGTATTCTAATTTGGAGTGCTGTAACTCTAACGCTGTACCTGTTTGAGGTAGTCAAGTTATATGTGTCGATATACAAGCGTTAGAAGATTTACGACATATCTAAAATATAACGTTATAAATATTTGTACCCAACATATAACTACGAACAATATAATATAGTGATTTATCAACACTAATTATTTTACAAGCTTTTGATTTAACCTGGAATCTATGTATGGTATGAATGACTGCCTCCCTGGTCGAGCAGTTGCAAGCGCGATTGCTGATCTAGAGTTTCTAAGTTCGAATCCTGGGCCGGGTACTTGTTGGATTTTTTTGACTTAGAATCTTACTGAGATTTTCTGGTTGAAATTTACAGTAGAGACTCGAAATCTGGATTTTGCCCGGTACATGGCTTGGTAACCACCTCCTATGCCATGGTGGGACGGTAACGTAACTAGCTAAACGTGGGAGTGTACTCCACTAATCTGCATACCTCTTCGGGTTTTACAGGCGTAATGTTACGTTAAGTTATATTTATTGATTTTTGTTTGGAGCATTTAAATAAAAGCTTGTTTAAAAAAATGTTTTGTACTGTTCATTTATTTCTTTTTATGTTTTAACAAACCTATTAAAATGTAGGCTTTATAACAATTCTCAATAAGACGAAAGTTTAATTCAGCTTGTTGGCACTACAATATTAGCTCTGCAATGCACGAATCTAAGCCAGGAAAGAGCATGATTAATTTTTAATGGTTTTGGTAACAGAACAGTAATGAAAGGCTATTTTAATATATTAAATCCTATTCGACTGTTACTGAAAAAGAAGCAATCTAAGTAACATGGACTCTTCCCGGAACCAGCATCGCCTGTCAGGTGATAGTTTGTAGCAACTGTAAGCTTTATCTTTTAAGATTCGCAAAATACCAACAATGGAGGCTCACGCACTAGTTCCTGACAACTCCAAGACGTTATGGGGCTGATGTGTTTTGAGTCAAACCTGGAATGAGGTTTCTGAGATACCATTATTTACGTATACTGCTGTTTAATATACCAACAAAATATTATAGGTAATATTATAGGTATATTTTTTCATGTTGTTATTCCAGGTCCCTTCCAGAGTAGGTAGACAGCGTAGGGTAGCGAGCACTCTGACTTTTTTTTATTTTTATTATGTTGATATATTTTTTCATATATGGCAAACTTCAAGTATTTTTTCATACATCGGATATCTATTGATATTTGTCATACAACACTCCACGTGAGAATTTTTTAACGCTAAGACTGCACACCTTTGCAACCAGGTGCCTTTTGCATGGTTAGAGTTACAACTGTATGCAAATTAACGCTATAAATAAACCCATTGGATTCCGTCAATAGTTCAAATCACTTGTTATTTATATGTTAATACTGTTACCCGGGGTTACGTGGGGATTGAAGGACCCTGCACACGTTACACTAATGTATGATTTTGAGTTTAAATATTTTATTTTGTTTGAAAATTCTAAAAGGAAATGGGTATTAAATTCAGAAAAGTATTGGCGCCAAAAGCGCTACAATTTAAATCGATAAGCATGATTAGAATCATGTGCAGCATTCATCTGTATAAAAAAAATGACAAAATAGCCCGGGGAAAAAAAAAATACATTGCTGTTCTGATTGCATTAATTTTAATTTAAACATTAATTGACGCGTGTTAGGTTACAATGTAGAGGATGGACGGTAAGGTTGTAAGGATCTCAGAGATACTGGCACTCAGTGCTCTCTGCCTACTCTGTAAGGAACCTAGCGTGATGATCTAATAAGCTACGAAGTATCACATGTGCTACCACCCCGTCGCGTCGCAGTGCTCAGAACAACGGAGGAATTTGAGTTGATTTGTTATGCAGATTGCCCGACTTCCGCCCTATTGATTATATCGATGATTAACTGTCTTTTTGTCCGTTTTGCACCGTAACGGGGCAGATGTCATCGATGTTTGCTTAAGGGGAAAATATGATATCATAAAATCAATTTTGATTTAACATCGTAGCGGTAGATGGCGTTATTGGTTACGAATATGTTTTGTAAACTGATAGTTAAGTTTCAAAATGCCTTATTTTAATTTTTCGTTGAATTGAAAGTGATCGGCTTGACGAAGAAGTATTGTATTAAAATTGTAGTACCGAAATAATAAAAGAGTTTAAATTGAATTATGTGTAATTTACGTTACTTTATATAATGTTAAATTTCATTTTATGCGTTTGTAATACTCGTAACAAGAGTAATAGTGTACCAAATAATTATACTTACCTCATTTGTTTGAATAAGGTATAGAAACGATGGATAGTGCGTCGTTCTAAGCGTGTATTAAGTACAGTACAAAATACATACAAGCAGTAAATACTTCATCATTGGCATGCACGCACGCCACGCACTGTCGCTGGCTGCGCGGGCGCAACGCACTAATCCACGAAAACGACGCATTTTTAATTAATTTAATTTTTTTGTTACCACCACCATGTTTCGTTGACTTTACGGGTTTAATTTACGGGACTGTTACGTCACAGTAGTATTTAATTTTTACTTATATGGACATATGTCATGACTAAATTTTTTACTAACATAATATTCATCATCATCACCAGCGTATCTCAGTCCACTGCTGGAAATAGACCTCCCCTATAGAGCGCCATCTCCCTGTCCTTGGATTGCCGCATCCAGCTTCTGCCAGAATATTAGTTTAATATTAATATTAGAAACAGAATAATAGTTTGCTTCTAAACGTCTACGGATTAAAATAATATTTTTAATGTTAGTTGCGTTTCTTTCAAATGTATTTTATTCTACTGTCCGATAAAACTACACATTTTTCTAACAGTCAAATTACAAGAAAAAATACTTTCATAGGTAATTGTTAATATATTATAATTACTAAAAGGTTATTTTTACTTCATTAATGCAACTTGTACTGAATTAGTTTTATAACAACGGATTTGGAACGCAACCTAATTTGTCGCAGATTTTCCTCACAAATACAGGTGCATTTTGCCTACACTGTAACGGACCTAGCGTGATGGTTTAATCATAAAATTGTCGTTTAAGGCAAGTATTTAAAAGCTGAGCGGTATCTGATACGAGTGCGTGAAGCAGCAGAGGTGTTATTTTTGTCACATTGTCATTTGAAGACGGTTCCGGCCAAATTGCAGCGCGATGCCACCATGCATATTCAACGCTCTCATTGTCTCACCAAGTATTGTGTACCAACTATCTACAACCAGCGCAAGCTGACTCCTCTCGAAGCATACATGCACCTTCCGTCACTTTTCAAATGAAGGGGAAAGGGAAGGGTGGGAGGTCAGGGTGGAATGGCGGCATGCGACAAAAGAACGTACATAAAGTGTCAAGTGAGACTCGTGAAAGAGCGAAGCCAGAAGTTAATCACTGTGTCTGACTACGTAAAATATATCAGGACAACATACCTTATAGCTTTTGCTACAATAGCTTTCTTTGGAAAATTCAACTTGTAGACAATATATATCTTTTTATTATCTGTACTTTCCGTACTTGGAATTTTGTTATACATTGGTAGTAATGGTAAGCTCGGCATCTCGGCTGTCTCAAAAATATCTACTGTAGCCTAATCTGGCAATTTATTAAAAAGTATTCCTTTCAGAAATTTGATGTCGTTCATTAATCTAATATATTTAAAGATCGCTGAAGGTCTAAATGCATCTCAAACGTTACAAATTCCTACACAGCTACAAAAAGAAACATAATCCAGATATAGAGTTTGGGTGTAGCAAATTGTTACCTAACATAAATCACATGAACCAGTTTTGGAAAGTTACTGAAAGTAGTCATCTGCGTTTATTATGCATTTAAGTCACAAAGCTATGCTCGTTTTCTATCTAAACGGAACAATCAAATTCGCGTGATACTGTTATCGAGACAACTATAATTTTCATTAACGAGTTAAGTTTCTAATTAATTTTTAAAACAATTTTAGAAACTTATAAAAAGCTACGTGTTTATGTAACTGTTAATTATCGCATGCGATAAACCAATCGATAAATAACGAATGAAATAATTGATGATTGTATATTGTGAGCAAAATCACTCTCACCTCGAGCTTTCGCAAAATTTAATAATTCTGAATGTAGTGATGGCCTGCAACAGGATTTTTTTTCTCATTTTAAACTAAACATTCGTTATTTCAGAATATACCTACTATTTTGATTCTTTTCATAACGTTATTATTCAACCCTTTTATAGTTCCAATGCTGGACACGGGTCTCCTCGCAGAGTGGGAGGGTTAAGGTCATAGTCTGCCACGCTGGCCAGGTGCGGATTGGCAGACTTCATACGCCTTAGAAAACACCTTTATACGAGTAAATCAATGCCTTTAAATTTACGATAACGCCAAATATTACTTTGTCTACTGTAATAGTATCTAGTTCGATCAATTAACATACGAGTATTATGTATCGAATAAAAATATACAATATGGGAAACCAAATTAATTGTTACTCATGTAATCATTATGTACTCATATAATCAAAGTCATGTAATCACATGTTATGTACAATCATATGAGGAACATTTTTGACTTCAAGAATATCGGGCAGTACATTTAAACTTGGGAATTATTGCTTCTACCAGCTTCCCAACACTAGCGCGGCCGACCTCTGACTCCTCTGTTGGCGCGCGCGACCCGCTTGCGATTTCTTCACGATTTATGTTCGATACTGGTTTTTGGCGATGTTCAACTAAATTCAATAAAACACCGCTTTCTACACGATTAATAAAATAGAAAGAAGAATATATGTGATTAAAAGTTATGTTGACTTCAGATTGCTTTTCATTAATATGAATATGATTTTGGTTAAATTAACATTCTTTCAACGTTGAATCAGTATTTATTAATTAATATACTGACTGTCTCGTTGGTCGTATTGGTTGTAAGCGCGATTACCGATCAAGAGGTCCTGGATTCAAATGCCGGGTTGGGTACTATTGGCTTTTTCTACTCGTAACTTGTATTTTCTAGTACAAATGTCTAGTAGTGTCTGAAGGTGTGCCCGGTGAATGCATGGTGCATAGTGAAGTAAACCGTAGATATTCCGTAATGGGACGTAAACGTAACAGGTGAAACGTGGAAGTGTACTACACTCTTCTGCCTATCTTTTCGGGGAATGCAGACGTGTGCAGACGTAGACAGTAGAATGCAGATGTTATGTTTAGGAATTAAACTTAATTCGATTACTACGAGTTTTATAGAATAGACCGTCTGTTCAGTTGTGTTCAGGACTGAAAGTGAAAAAGGTCCTGATGAAATAGCAGTGGGTGATTTAAAAAAATATGATTGCTGTAAATTTGTTCAATAAGTACACAATACAATCATTGCTTTTTAATATCAACTTTTTGTCCAGCGATGGTATTTCTTCAAGCGAACACATATCGAAGGATTGTAACAATTTCAATATTGTAGTTATGCACAGTATTTTCTACATCCACAGTTTATGTGTACCATGGCTTTTAATAACTTACTTAAACATATACAAAACTAAAGATATATGTAATAAAGTGACATATTATGCATAGTGCATAATCAGTTACAATATCACACCCCTTTGGCTTCAGCTTAAATTATTAGAAATGAAAAATCGAAATCTTTAATCCTTTTGAATAAATCATTCCATTACACATTGTCACTTATTGCGGAACGTATCAAAACATTGCACTATTAGAAAGTTCCAGAATTCCAGCGATATTAATGTATCTATTAATAGAAACAGGAATAGGCACAATAGAAAATCGTTGTAATATCTGGTACGTTCTCGGAACCTTCACACAGAAAGCATGGCGGTGCCAATCGCACGATAACAATTATCACGTCTACAGATAATTGCGTATCGTCCATTAGTCGTCAATCAGACCTAAGAGCCCATAATTATAAGACACGTGCTCTCCATAAAAATAACAGCGCGAAGAAAATGCAGTTCATACGTATAATAAAATTGCTAAGTTGGTTTTTCTGAACTTTTGTGATGGTATTTATCTATGGTAGAACCATCGATTAGGTCCGTTATAAATAAGTCCCTACAATTATGAGTTTAACTATGAGAGCCATCTGGAATAGGAAGCATGAATATGTTGGAATTATAGTAAAATATATGCAGACGAAGTCGCGAATCGTGCAACAGTAAAACGAATATCTATTGTGGGCGAACATTCCATTAAAAATTTATAGCCAATAACAGTTTGATATGAGAGAGAATTGCCAAGATTTGCAGATTGGAACAAAGTGTGAATTAAAATTCAACGATCATAAAACTATCACAATTTTTTATGGACTGTTTAGTTTTTAGCACCTCATTAGTATTTTATCTTCTTTTTGTAAAATTATTCTAAGTGCCGTTACTAGACGAATATTTTTTACGTCAAGAATGCAATAGCTAATTGTCAACTCGACACCCAACAAAGTATAGCGACACTTATTTTTATTCAGGAGCGTAAATTTTCCCGTCACATGGCCGCCGCATTCCCGATGAAACGACAGTAACATAAGGTAGCGTGTGTATTGACAGTAGCTGGGTCTATCTTCAGTTAAAAATGGAACAACGGCTTATCCATAAACGTTTGTAGACAGATAAAACAAAAAGTCGTAAATAACGCATCCCTTATATCGAAATTCAGTCTGTCTTTTGTCCCCCATACGTCGATCACCGTCAAGTTGCCCAACTTTGCCATGTACGGCTCTCGGTTGGCAGCCCTGACGTCACGCATTGTCGAAGGATAAGGTGAGGTCATTCACTCGTGTTGATTGATGGCCGCTACGTGTCCGGACGTGTCATAGTTTCCTCGTTGGCACGTTGCACGACGGCACCACTGCAATTGTTCTGATGAGCTGATTGCTAAGTACGCAGACACTTGCGTTATGTCGCAATATGTGTTAACAAGTGATGTTTCCAAACCTTATTACCTAATACGTCTAATAATAAGTGCCTTTATTTCGGAAGATTTTGCAGAGATTTTTTATATCTCATATCTTCGGACATCTCCACATAAGGCCACCTGATCCCAAAGTAAGAATATTTACGTAATGGCTGTGACTTGAGAATGAATCAATACTGTTACATGTTTTTTATATCTTTAAAGATATCTCAAACTATGCAGAACTCTGAGTTATTACAAAAAGCGGGTATTTATAATATTTTCTACACACCTATTTACAGAAATTTTACAGCCAGAGCAAATACTCGAACTCCTCGTACTTTGTAACTGGGTTTTCATTAAGTGATAGCTAATCCATAGCGAAACGTATTGTAGAAGTTACTTACTGAAGGAAACTTTGATGATTAACTCAATTATACAATTTTGTAAAGTAATTGTTCCATAATTTGTATATATGACAGAACTTTATAGTAAAGTTCATAAAAGGTTTCCCGAAGCGTTCATAGCATATCAAATCGTAAATTATTTTTCAAGGTAGGGGTATGTTCGTTCGGCCCTTGGTTAGGTGTTCGTTAGAGAAAAAAATATTAGCAGGCTATAACGTTACGGAATTTAGGTCCAGATTGATTTTGTTATGTTGGCAAACTGCTGGAGAGCCTAATAGGTTGATGATATCTCTATAAATCTACATTTGATACAGATGCATGATGAACTTAAGGCCTCTCCAATTACAGGAAGCATCCTGGGATCAGCAGTGGGGTCTAACAAGGAATAAACTTTCTTAATTTTAGTTATATTTCAACTGAGCTTTTGTAATAATAGAAAGCAACGGAAATAGTTGATGCGTTCGGATAGTATTTAAAAAATTTACCGTACATTTAATGTCAAAAACCAGCACTATTTAATATATCGTATTTTAAAATAATGTTACAAAATATATTAATAATTACAATCACAAATGTATTTATGCGAACATTCAATATTTCTTTGTCAGAACATAATAATGAAATTTAAAAAAAAGCAATCCTCTCTCATTTGAGGTTAGGTGCATAATTTTAGATTTTTCATAGAAAATGATCTATTTTGACTCTTCGTATTATATTCCAACGATCATTCCGAAAATTTTCTAAGGCACTCGAAGTTTCTCTGTATTATATTAAGTTAATCGTAATTAACTTCGCAAAGTGCAGATGTAAGTATCTGAGAATCAGATACTTACATGTTTTCAAGGGTTAAATAAAAAAAGTAAAAAACTATACAAAAGAAAAATATAAAACAAAACTATAGCAAGTTTATTTTTTGAAATTATTTCATAACAGATATCTTAATCGCCACCAGTCTGATAGAGATGTGTAATGTGTAAATACGTAGTTAAAACGTTGTTTCTCGTGGCCTTCAGTAACAAACAAAAGTTTACTTCACAACGATTTCTAGAAACACGAAAGTGGACGCCAGAAACATCGCACAAACGGCACAAAAACTGGTTAGCACTGGGCGTGACGGTGTTTTTGCGTTCGGGAAACGTCTTCGTGACTTTTCCAGCACAATTAGCGACTGGCGAACGCGCGCGCAAAAACGTTTGGCCTATTACTGGTATTGTTTTATGACTTGGATGTGGCCTTCTCCACCGTGTAGTAAAAACTAATCTATGCTAAAATACTTTTAATCAAAATACACGTGTGCTAGGAATTTTAGATATTGCAGCGATTATATAACGAAAGTAGGAACATCATATATTGTACACTTACCAAGAGCAAAAATTGTCGTTGATTTTTTAAAGAATCGAATAGATAGTCGCCATTAAGTGTATCCGAAAGGCGTATTATACATTTCTTTTGTTATCCTCAGGACCCTTCTTTAAGGTGACCCTTTCTTTTATTAATATAAAATGATGATCTATGGTTTGGATGCTCCCATTGATTTAATGAAAAGGAAATAAAACTTTTAAATCACTAAATTCTCCACAAAACCTTCTTTTATTCGATCGTATTTATAATAAAAAAGCTATCAGCTGTTAATCTGTCTAATTATATATAATTAAGATAAATGGTTAAACACTTGCGTGAACATAATAATTACCCATCAATGCCAACACATAAAACTACTGAGCGAAACTAGGAAAATAAAACAAAGAAGACACGAAAAATTGCTATGAACATTATGTGCTATCAGCTGCTGAGGCAACTCTTAATACATTTCTTGGAAGTACGAATAGACATGTAGCTTTTGGATCATGATCAAACAAAAACAAAGAGTTGTGTGATCAACAATCAGCACTATGAATTAAGTACTATTTATTTATTTATAATCTATTTATTTATTTTGACTATAATTAAAACGGGCTAAACCAATACATATGCTTTATGACTGCTGACTCTTACATCTACACTTGTCCTGCAAATGAATAAGGTGCAATTATTATTGCGGTAACTGAGCTGTGTACAATTATTATGTCTCGCCAGATTCCTTACGGTGTAGGTAGAGAGCACTGAGTGCCAAACTTCTCTATTATTACAAATTCCTTCCATATTGAATGCTAATAAATATGGCAGCATTATGAAGATTTGTATCTGTTGGCTGGTGATAATTGTCTATATTGATTACCGCGCGACACTCTCGACCACGCAGCCTGGATCCTTAATTACTCTCATTAACTCGAGAGACATTGTTGCCGACCATTAGTTTTTCCGTAAGTCATTTTCCAATAAATTGAGATGCGAATTGATCTTGAAAAGTTTGAATTGTTTGTTAATAGGATGTTAATAGGCCACCTCAATTTTATGATCCTATCGAAGCTGTTTCACTATTGGTATACCAGAAATATTGATAATCGTTCTCAACGATGGAGCACTTCCGTGGAACGTCGATGACGTCATTAATAACATTGATTTTATATGAACTGCTGTAATTATAGAGAATAAATATATATTGTAGACGTATTTAACATAAGTTGTCTTCACTCTAACGTACTACATCATATATTTTAATCGTAAGGCTATGAGTTTTCAATATCATATATGTAGATACATCAGTAACTCATGGTGTAGTAGTAATGAATACTTTATGTTGAGTTCTTCAGATAGAATTAAATGAATAACATATAAACTAAGGTTTACGTCCTCTATTCCATAGTGGCACGTGAACATAAC
>DVPD01000291.1:0-12312 GCA_018237605.1 Apyrrothrix (Melanopyge) sp. n. Burns01
CCATGCTTATCTACGAAATATACCTATATAGTACAGTATACATTTAGTCAATAACAATATTTACGTCGGTAAAAAAACTAATCTATACACATACATCAATAATATCCCCTCTAATAACAATGACAAGCGACGTAACAAAAAATTTTACTTTATATTAAACAAAAACTAAATAATGGGTCACAATGTTTCTTTCAATATAAAACCCTTCATTACCAACTCAGCTTAGGACTTGGAACCTGATATACCTTATAATTTAAAATACTTTGGTAAATATATAACGGTGTCGTGACACCGATGGAATACTGATGGAGCCAAATGCTGGTTTATAGAATGGGAGACTCAACATCGGCATATCCCAAATTACATAGACATTTCCAAACGTCCACGTTTATATATTTTGAAGGTGTTATGTTGCTAATTTGTACATTTTCCAGAAATTGACATTCAACACATTTCCTAGGGTGCACACATGAATATAACACCTTCATATACTGTCCACTTTCATTTTTAGACGTACTTCGAGCAAGTTGGATAGGAGACGACACGTGGTAGGACACACCTTCAATCCTTCGAAAAAATATGTCTCATATCACTTATATGTACTCATGTCTTAAAAATTAAAAGTGTTTCATTTAATTAAATGCTATAAAATAGAAAAAACTCCTGCCAATGTGACAGCGCCCTTACAATGTTGCTATCTCAAAGCGGTTATAGGACAGCGCAATAATATTTTTATCATTTGACGTCCTTATATTAAAAACGGAACTGATTATTACTTTATTACTGTTACTGAACGGATTATTACTTTGTTACTGTTTCCAAAGAAAAAGCAAATATTTGAACAACAATTGTTTTTATCGTAAATTACGTAATAAATATGTTCCTTCAAACGAAAAAGTAAATATTCGAACGATAATGGTCTTCCATTATTATTTCTAAAGATAGACTGCCTGTTCAACAATTCAAAATGTTAAAATTATGTCATCAATAGTTAAGTGTTAATTTTTTTTCTATAACATATCATTTTTCATTTTATTCCATATTTAACTTCACCGCTACATCTTGTATTTCATTATATATTTTTATGTAAGAATATTATAATATTATCTAATTAATATTCAATATTAGCCTAACAAACGGCAAGCTGTAACAAGCTTATATACAAACAAACTGTTACATATATCTTTGTATTATTATTTGGCATTATTATTAATAATTTTGTTAATTATAATTAAAGATTATCTGTAACCGTTTATATATGTATAAATATCTTTAAATTTTTCATTGTTCATGGATAACTTTGTGCAGATACTCGTACTAATAACAAAAAAATAACATCACGCATGTATTCCCAGAAGAGGTGCAGAGCAGGGTAATACACTCCTAAGATTGACCTGTGATGTTGTACACAGGAAGTGAGTCTATTACCATAATACGGGCTCCTATCCAGACTACGAGCCACTACTAGCAATTTCAAATTAGAAAAAAACCAACAGTCCCGACCCGGGGATCAAACCCAGAACCTCTCGATCCACAGTCGTGCGTGCTACTCCACGACCAAGGTAGCTGTTATTATATAGAAACAGTCCGATATAATACTAATAATTACGATTGTCTTCCGATGCAGAAAGCCTCGTTGTCGAGTGACTGCGAAGCGAGAGGTCATGGCTTAATTCCCGGGTTAGATAAAGTATTATTGGATATTTCTAACTTCAAATTCCTAATAGTAGATCAGAGCCTGGATTTCTGCCCGCTGTCTGGCTCGTCCGTTTCCATGGTGGGACGTAAACGTAACTGGTGAAACACGGGTATATTACACTCCTCTGCCTACCTGTTAACCTAATAAAGCGTGTATTTAAATTACACCAGTATCTTTACAAATAAATACATGTATTTGTGAATTTAAATAGAGTTTAATTCCCTAGTATGTTTGCTTTATAACAGACAGTATTAAGACATTAAGATATATGGGTAGAGAATAAAACATTATTATCACAGATTATAAAATTGGTTGGAATTTTGGTGACGTTAAGTTACAATGTGAATTACTCTAAATTATAAATTACGATTTACAAGTTAAATGCTATGTATTAATGTAATAATTTTTTTTTATTAATAAATGAAATTTTTCTCTTATAACACAAATATATTTCACGATACGACAACCACATTATTTAACAAGTAACCATCTTATTAAAACAAATTTAAAAAAAGATACTTAATTAAAGACTAAAGTATAATATTTGTTTTGTTTAAGTCAAAAATAAACGTATTTAAAACAAAAACTAATAACGTCGTACTGGTCGATAATAAAACGGTCAAAGGAATAGAGAAATAAAACATGATGTTACAAGGATGAAATAATAATTCCCTCCTTTCACTGACAACATACATACATATGTACGTATATGGAAGACGACCACGATGTCCAAATTTGAAAGTCAACCGAAAACAAAAACCGAGAAAATTAAGGTAGGCAATTAAATAAAACAAAATCGAAAAAGGTACAAATTGACAATCATGTCAATCATAATGACATTTCACGCTTTTTTTTTAATTTAATGCAAACGTGAAAACTTTGTACTGAGGCACCCTGGAATGGCATAAGAACTAAATACTTTGCCAGTAAAGCAAGGAGCCAATTACAGTAATATTACAGGTGTATAGGTTCCCTAAAGGTAATGTCAACTAGTACAAAGTCTAGGTCACTATATCCACAGTGGAACCAAAACAGTGAAAAGACAAGATTGCACCCAGAAACGTACTACATCTACTGAATCCAAATATAATTAAATGCAATGTTAAATACGGGATTTCGCAAGAACATCACGGAAATCTTTAGAGGCGTTAAAAATAGCTAATTCTTAACGTAAAAATAGCTAGTTCTTAACGCAAAACAGCGAACAATCAGGCAGCAGTCGCAAGAAAGTGCTATCGCTCAAGAACATGTGCTATTCACCTCAAACTTTAGTCTGGTAATGGGATTGTCAGTGCCAATTAATTTAGTCAATGTTTGCCACCGTCTATATTTCATAATAAATTAACTAGGTTTTATTGTTAACAGGTTTGCAATTAATCGAAGTTATAGCAAAAATGGTTTTAACGCGTCAAACCCCTATAAGTGGCAAGTTCTAACTTCGTGTGAGGTAGCATAACAATATTTTTAAACTATTCACGTTTTTAACACAAGTATACTAAGATTAAAGCATATAGCATAATGACTATGTATAGTTAATGAAGGACTATGAATATGTAAAATCAAAGAAATCGAAATTTAGACTTTCTGATGCTAAGAAGGGAATAACGTTTACATTAACTAATTATAACCGAAGCAAAAAGAAAAATCGTTAAAAAGTAACCTATTTTTTATTCTTTATTTGCCAGTTACCTCACTTTTTGTTTTTCTAAAACGCTTTACAAAAATATTAAGCATAATTGAATTATTACAACTCTACTGTCATGAATAAGAAAACATAAGAAATTTAATCTTTAATGTCCTTATATAAAAATTTCAGAATTATTATTTTTTAATTAGAATAGACACTATGGAATCGGATTAAGTAATCTTTAATAAAATAAATCATTTACAGTAATACCAACAAAGATTTTTCTTAAGGAAAATGCATGACGCATGTGCCTTTTACACAAATGACATGACAACATCTATTATTAATTCAATTTTGTGTAATATGTATTAAAGATATTACAAATATTTTTATGTCGATATATACAATACAGAATAATCGGTTGAAATTGAAAATGTATTTGATTTTTTGTCTTTGCCATTCCGCTTATGTATAAATTAATGACAGTCGTGTATTATTTCGTTTAGGTACTGTAATAAATATAAAGGTAATTATTGGTCATCCTTGTCAAATATAAAAACATTCAACAGCCGTATTTGCACTATACATAATCCATTTTCATAAACATTCCAACAGAATTCGTTTTGACATACCCCGAATTAACTTGTCAATAGTAAGGAACGGGTCCAAATATCTGGCAACACCAAGCCTTAAATATGTATACACCTAGCAACCCACACCGCAATATTACGGAGAACAGCAGCAATTTTAAAAAACTCTCAAAATAAACTTGGAACATTCGTAAAACCTGCTCGCGCTCTGAACCACCCAACACTCATAGAACATTCGAGAGGTGAGTTTGAAACTTTTGTATTTCACATACCACAACGGTCTTTGTAATTCGAATGCCACCATTTTCTAAAATATTTGTAATGGCTAGGTTTCTTCATTAATTCTTCGTCGTTCAACGCGTCACACACTGCGCACACGTTCTCCACCACGGACGGATCATAGTACGTGTAATGGTTTCTCCACTTGAAGTACCGACGGTAAAGGTTTGGGGACTGCATCAGAGCCACCATAGTGGCCGCCAGGTCATCTGGTGAAGTGTTCTTCGCATCCAAGTATGAGCCAGGTGGTAGAAACCTGTTGAGGATAAAGATATTTTGAACATGAATATTTTTGTACTGTATATTGATTTTTTTGTGTTCAATGTTTTATATATTTTCATAGCCGTTAAACCCATCGCTTTAATTCTTTTTGAAGGACAGTTTATTCATAAATAAACCTCCCCAGTCCTGAGAACATTGTCCGCGCAGCAATAATATTTTCTACAAGAAAACAAAACGTAACATCACACCTGTAATCCCCGAAGAGGTAGGCAGAGGAGTGTGGTACACACCCACATTTCACCAGTTTTTTACGCCCCAATATGGAATAGATGGTGGTCATTACCATACACCGGGCACTAATGCAGATTCCGAGCCACTACTAGAATTTCTATTTTTTTTTTAGAAAGATCCAATAGTACTCGACCCGGGATTACAACCCAAGACCTCTCGATCGACAGTCGCGCCTCCAACCAACATGACCAACGAAAAAAAAACTTAAAATAAAATGAAAACATACCAGTAACATTTGTGCCCGGTGTATGGCAATACACTCACCACGTATTTCATATTGGGACGTAAACATAACTGGTGAAACGTGGGAGTGTAATACACTCGTCTGCCTACTTCTTCGGGGATTACAGTCATAATGTTATGTTTCTTCATTTGTGGGAATTTAATAGAGCGTTTTAGCAGCAACCGAAAATCTGCCAGATTTATTGAAAGCTTGGTTGCAAAATTTTATTTGATTGCGTTTTTTATGTCATTGAGGATTACCTCATGCTATAAGTTGAGCTGTGTGTCCGTTTATAATGATACATTTAACAAAACCCTTTATGTACGATATCAGACATGTGAACAATCTATGACAAAGAAAAAAGACGCCAAGCCTACCGACACCTGGTTTTTGAGGGAGGGGGCGGAGTCAAGGGCTCTCTGACTGGTCATTGTTGTTCCAATGTGTTTAAGTTCAAGTCGAGTGAGATTTGGTTTTCTTATCTTATTACTGATCACAGTCTGGCCGTTGTGCATTGACTTGTTTAAGTACCAGAGGTCACTGAGTACTATGTACCGTGTAAGGAGTGATAGCCTAGTGGTATGAAATTCAGCCTCTCACTCCGGAAGGCCGGGTTCAAATCCATGGCGCGCACCTCTTTTCAAAATGTGCGTTTTAAGTTTAAATATCACTTGCTAAAACGGTGAAGGAAAACATCGTGATGAAACCTGCACACCTTAGAATTATAAAAAAAGATGTTTTCTAAGGTGTGTGAAGTCTGCCACCCTTAGACTATGGTCTTAACCCTCTCATGTTCCCGGTGTATGGTAATAGACTCACCACCTATTCCGTACTGCGACGTAAACGTAACTGGTGAAACTTGTGAGTGTACTACACTCCTCTGCCTACCTCTTCGGTGATTATAGGCGTGATGTTACGTTTTTAAATAGTTTACCTACTATCGTGGTCGACACTTCATTAAAAAGTGTCGAGAGTTCTTGTATCGGTGTTTCCCTATTATTAACTTACACATGTTTATTGTAAAAAGACGATGAGAGCATCGTTTCGAAGGGTTATAATTTCGAGGGTCATTAGTGACAAAAATGTAGATTTTGTAATGGGATATATTTACGGTGAAAACTTGATCAACCTTCACGTCAATTACGACTGGCCAGTTGGTGCAGTGGTTAGTAAACCTGACTGTCAGGACGGTGGTCGTGGATTCGATTCCCATCCAGAATAAATATTTATGTAATGAGCACAAGTATTTGTTCTGTGTCTGGGTGAAAAAATAAATCTATATAAGTGCGTAACATCACGCCTGTAATCCCTGAAGAGGTAGGCAGAGGAGTGTAGTTGCACTCCCACGTTTGACCAATTACGTTTACGTCCTTATATGGGAGAGGTGGTGATACTATTGCCATACGCCGCGCACAAGTCCAGGCTCCAAGCTAGTACTAGAAATTCTAATTTGTAGAAAAATCTAATAGTACTCAATCCGGGGTTTGAACCCGGGACTTCTCGGTCGACTGACGCGCTTGCAACCAACACGACCAACGACTCAGTCATTAATAATAATATTTAATTATACAGTTATATGTATATGCGGTTAATGCCATGCCATCTGGTTACTATAACTCATCTTGTCTTCATCACCATAACACACATCATCTTTAGATGCTTAGTTTGGGATCAGATGGGCGAGTGTGGGTATGTCACAAGATATTATTAATATTAATTATCGCTGGACAGACTTATGGCGCCATTAGGAACACAATAGGTAAAAAGATGAGTTACTATGAATAGAAATATTAATATTGTGATAACAATTAATGTCCCCAATATTCGTGTCCATCAAAGGTGCCCCGCGGGGGAGCTTTGCCACCTCTATGGGGGATTACAGGTTGTTGCCGTGCGTCACGGGGATTAAATTACTCTGTCTGAATCAGTCTTAACAATGAACAGCTCAATGCTTCTGACATGTGGGGGCAGAGGGGGCTTTTATGTTTGGCTGTTGAATAGGGAGCATTTGAATAACTGGCTCCGACCCTAATTGTGCTCTTATGTACTTTGATTTTTCTGTCGAACTTATATGAATGATGTCTTTTTAAGCTTTGTTAGGATTAGCATTCTCCCCTTTGTAAAATATTTGTTAACATCGGTCAGATTGAGTTTCTAGACTAAGCTTATGAGTATACAGAATACAATTTTCAACTAAATAAATAAAATGAACAGGTAGAAATTATGAAGTAATGTTAATTATAACTAAGTTTTTGTTTTTTTCCTTCTGTATACTTTCACAAATTTTATCACAATGTACTCTAAGGCTTGTGAGTCTTAAGTTCTCACTTTAGGCGGAGACATGTGTACGATAGTAGCCCAATAAAAATGGTTGATGGTACTGATGATCATATCCAACTAGTAGAACGATGAAGATACATTGGGATAACGCTGTATTCCTATTTTTATTAATGTTTTGAAAATACGAATGTACGTATTTTTATTAAATTTGCACACGTCGCAAATTGTTATCAACGATTAAGATTTATGGGATCAATGCCACTCAACGGTGGTCGTATATTCCAATAGATAAGATACATTTAGAGTAAACGTAAAATTAAAAATCAAGTATTATAATACGCAATAAACATTATTATTTATGGCTCAGTCACGGTCGCTAAGATTGCATATGCTAAGTAGTTGCAGGTGGCTTGTTTACTCCTCGTCTTTTTTATTTTCTGTAACAAGTATTAATTAAATTTTAATCAAAGCGCTCAACGTAATCCTTCGAATACTGCAGTAAACGGTTACGCTCTTTCATTAGTTCTTACAAAGCCGAAAGCCGGCATTATTATTAATTTAAGCCAGCCGTGCAGTAATCTGAACCTGTTATGCAAAGGCTGGCCAACTGTCAGTAATAGTTTTGATAAAAATCCGGCAAAGGGTTTTCAAGGGTATCATTCGAAATCCTCAGTTATTGGTGCCCCTATAATTGAGTGCGCACGCGATTCTGAATGGGGACAACATAATCCTTCTATTAGTAAAAGCAATTGAAGGGGGATTTCGTGCAACGAAAGGGTTTTAGGATAGGATCCAAAATATTAGAATAGAGGTATTATGATTTTTTGCATGGAATAATATTTTTCTGTCCACGACACAATTAATTAACGTTGGGATTTCACTGTTAGAAAATCAACTCTCATACAAATACACAATAAATTCTTTGTTGTCTTTATGGTTAAATCAAAACATTCGAAGGTAGCTATGTTTTGCATCATCATCATAATCATCAACCTATTCCCGTCCACTGCTGGACATAGGCCTCTCCAACAGTACGCCACTGAGCTCGATCTTCAGCTTTTAGTATCCAACCGCTGCCAGCCACGGCTAGCCGGACGGCGTCCTACGCTACGTTTGCCAAGGCGTGGTCTCCACTCCAGAACACGTCTACTCCATCGGTTATCGGTTCAGCGACAGATGACCAGCCCACTGCCACTTCAGCTTGCTAATCCTTTGGGCTATGTCGATAACTTTGGTTCTCTGTGTTTTGCATGCAGTGATCAATTTATAACATTCACGGCCGATCTCTGTTTGGCAAGTAATGTATTTTTTACTCTCACGCTCTGTTTATTCAGTCTCTTGGAGCAAAAGCTCAATATTATCATAGAGTGAAATCCACGTTACAAAAAAATCTGGAACCCATGCAAGTACTATTTTTAGGGAGAAGGAAAATCAACACAGACCAGATTTTGCATGGGTTGTACCAACGGATATTGAAATTGTTTTAAATAGTGACAGCGTATACAAAGAAAAGCAATTTTATTTTAATAATGGCTTCTGTGTAATTATGATTTACCCTCGCTGCGTTTGATGTCCGCTTTGCGCTCTGTTACAAATGTATAAAATGCTTGGGGTGGCAGGAAGCCATATACACGCGTATCAATTATGAGAATACCACATTATAAATATTTCGTCTAAATAACTTTCACTAGTGACTGCCTCCCTGGTCGTACTGGTTGCAAACGCAAATCCCGGGTCGAGTACTATTGGATTTTTCTAAGAATTAGAATTTCTAGTAGTGGCTAGTAGTATGGATTTGTTCTGGGTGTATGGCAATAGACTCACCGTCTATTCCATATTGGGACGTAAACGTAACTGGTGTAACGTGGGAATGTACTACACTCCTCTGCCTAAGTCTTCGGGGATTACAGACGTGATGTTACAAAGTTATGTATGCTTTCACTACTACTCGTATATGTCATTATTACTCACGGGAATTATTTACATTCGGGAGTTGGTACGGTGGTTCCTACCCAAACGACCGTGTTATGTTGTCCAATGTTGGTCATTTATGTTAATAAAGGTTATTTATGTTTAATAATTATTACCCTTTAGTAATTTAGTTAGGATTCAATAAGACCTTCGCCTTCAAGAATCCTAACTAACAAGCTGTTTTTTATTGTCGCGAAGGAAACGTAATGAATTATAAGAATATACATAATTGCCTATAAATTTGGAGTGTACGAGATAACTAGTGTGCAATGCGAATGTACAATAACTGAATATGTATACAGGTGCCGAGGGAGACTGAGACTCACCTATTTTGTCCAAATAGATCAGACACCGGCTTAAGGGGGGAAGCAATTTGCTCCGAAGCCGGCGTCCGGATATACAGTAAGTTACAAAGGTAGAACGTAAGTTATGAAGCACGTGTAGGTTTTTAAAATTAAAGATATTCGGCACTCGGTGCTCTCTGCGTACCCCGTAACATCGTGATGGTGTATTATATTCCTGAGCTAGTAATATGTGTGTCGTTGTCTTGTATTTTCTGACATTGTGTGGATAATAATCGTAAGTGGTTTGGTGCTTTTGAGTACTAACGAATCATCTGGCGAGCCAGCCAATACCAGTAAACTATGTGTTCGTTAATGTTCACACACACTTTATAGTTGTAGCTAACATTATACTCCGGATTTCATTTTTTTTTAAATACTAATAGAAATGGTTAATATGTATCGATTTCATAATAAGAAAAATAGTTCCTCATATTGAAATAGAATATTAGCAGTTATAATTCGTAATTATTGTTCGACATTCAAGACTGGTGCTCATGACACTGAGAAAGCAGTGAATAATATCATGAATACTTATCACACATCTTCGTTTGGCATAGTAAAGAACAATGTGACTAAATTGTATCAAAGTTAATGACGTCATTGTTTAGGTCCTTGGCGCTGCTAGTGACGGTGCATCAGGGGTGGAGTTAATCAAAATAGTGAAAGAAATCAATTATTTAACCGCTTGTGGCTCGCCAAACCAACATTTATTATGCAATGCACAATCGTGGCAACCCCATTGCTAATTTAAGGGTCTTGTGTTTAGGGGTAGCTTCATGTATTTGATTTAAATACTAGCATCTCTTGTAAACGCGACATCACAGTTTGGAAGTTTGAGTTATTCCTGAGAGCACGTAAAAGGTTACTACCATAGACTAGATCACACATCCTATAGATACATTATGGACAATTCTAAGACGTGTCCTCAAGGCTTTTTTTCTTTACTGTAACCACGAAAGATATTTGACTTTAAAACGTACATTCATGTTGTCAATAAATTTATTGTCTACGGAACGTTGGGCGCGTTTTACTCGAAAGTCCGTCTATACACTGCCTGCATCAGACCCATCATGACCTATGCCAGTGTGGCCCTTGCCCAGACTAATTCAATTAAAACCCATCAGGTGGTATAAAACCGCTTCATGCGTAGAGGACATTCAATTAGATACAATAGCCCAGTTCTTGAAGAAGCAAGCCGTGACGACTTCGACAAGAGTGACTCACACCCCAATAGGCTCATAAGAAATACAGTCTAGCACCCCCACCAACCAGTGGGGGTGACCGCTCTCTTCAGGAGACCGAGACACGTAATAGATGACCCTGACGATATCATAACAGTGGCAAATAGGTCACTCTCACCCGGATAACTCGTCACCCTCCCAGACACTACACAACAACAGCTTACATTACACAAACCGTCCCCGCCGGCGAGGAAGAAAAGACCTAGATACCTTTCCTGTTTTTTATATTAAGTATCTTGGGACACCTCCACACACGGCCATTTGGTCCCAAATTAAACATCGAAGAGCTTATTTATTGGTTGGGAAACAAACAACAAGAATATACAGTAAGGAAATTACACAGAATGATGATGCAAAAGTTAGCAAAGTTTCCACTAATTACTAAAACGGTTATTCACAAAACAAGGTAGCGATCATCGAATAACTGACAACTGTTTATACTATCTAAAAGCCAGGTTTCTGTCATGCAAACAATATCGTAGTAGTTTAAACAAATATTTTTACGAAATATCGAAGTTTTTGTCCGTAGTCCCCGAACATTTTAGTAATATATAGTAAGTCTTTCCATAACAATACATAAACAAATTTCCCTAAAAAACAGTAATAATTAGTAAAACCAGCCCAAAATAGTACTCCAAAATAGCTTGTAATACAGATGATTTAATGTTAAATGTGCCAACAAAAATAATTAATTTCACTGAAATAGGGTAAATTAAGAAGCTGACGAAGTTATCTTATACACCCATTATGATTCCGCCAAAAGGAGCCTAATTATGTCACAATAAGGTTGAACAGAATGAGAATCTATACTAGGCAAAGACAGAGATCAAGAGATAAGAATACAAAAGCCGATCGGTACACTACGGCGTAAACAAGTGCGGTACTCAAACTTTGCGGTTACACTTAAGTCTAAAACAAAATAATAAAATTAATCAACAATAAACTAAACTAGGCACAGCACGTTAGACACAATTACAAGTTAATTTGAGATGCGTTTCAAGTCTGATTCCGAGTTAATTGCGAATGCTGGAGATGTTTCGTTTTTTCGAACAAATATTTTACAGATTTTCCCCCAAATAAATGAAAAATTTCTCTCTTTTGCTAACGTCTTAGTTTTATTGAGCAAAATTTTGTTTTGAAACATCAAATGATCATTTACAAAGTTTCGTTTTTCACCGCTTAGTCCTAAGCTGGCAGCTGTCAACGATTTACCCCTGACGGATACTATGAAATCGTCTTTGATATATCTTTTATATAGCGATACAATAATATTCTTGCTGTGGTTATCTCCTCGAGTGCGCACCCGTGTAATGTAATTAATTTGTTCTTTAGAGATCGAGTAATTAATAACATCTTCAATCTTGTTTATAATAATGTGTAAGTTTTCGGAGGATTTAAAAGGAACACCTTTTATCTCTAGATTATTCAAACGAGATCGCTGTTGCTTCTCGTTCGCCCTTTTCTCCAACTGATCCACACGTTGTTTTAGTGTCGTTAGCTGATCTTTACTTGATTGTAGGGACTGAACTTGACTGTCCAATCTAG
>DVPD01000292.1:0-12309 GCA_018237605.1 Apyrrothrix (Melanopyge) sp. n. Burns01
CACTTGTAATACTTTAAATTTGTTTTTATTACATTCGGTAACCATTTTGATAGATTGAAATCGCTTATTTGACGCCTTATAAAAAACATTAATGTAACGTACTTGTTACTGATGTTATCAAAAAATTGCCCGAACGTACAAGACGATCATATTAAGCCGCCGGAAGTCCAAGACATTACGGATTATGTATATCTATTACACTAAAAAAATTAACGATGTATCGTTACAGGTATCGTCCTTGGATTTTTACCCGGAACTGGATGGAACAACAAAGAGCTGATACTCACTCGATGCTACTACGTCTCCCTGTTCCCTGGTGCATTAATTTTACTTAATTCGTTGTTAAGTATGGTACCCATAGTGGTAGTCGCTGTCCTGTATTCTATCATCTTGGTACGGGCACTCAGAAACGTTAGAGAAATAAAGGCAGCCGTTAAAACCGTCAGTGGAAATACATCCAAAAACCCGGAAATGAGAATTTATAGGGGCAATGGTAATTTAGGGAAGAATGCCCAATCTGTCAAGTCACCCCCGAAAAGCACTCCCATTAAAATTAAAAGGAGTTTCTCGTTCAACGCCGGCTACAATAACAAAGACGTAAGACAAAACTGCGCGAAATTTACCCAAAAATCCAAAAGTAACGAAGACTTCATTAATAGTAATGGGACTCCATTTGGTGAACATAATAGCTGTGAAAAGGTTAAAAACAGAAACGCAGTCCGGTTTGATTCTAAAGTCAGTGTTTCTACAGAGGTCGTGGCTGTGTCTGATCCGAACATTTCTATTATTTTCGCTAATGAAGGTAACGTGAAAAAAGCGAAAATGACCGCGCTAGAAGGAAGTCTAAGGAGAACGTCAAAACCGAAACAGCCCAATAAATGGAGAGCGATAACAATAGTAATGCTCACATCCGGTAGTTTTATTGTGACATGGATGCCGTTTTTTATCACGGTGATATTTTTCGTGTTTTGCGAGGAGAAACTAACGAACCCGAAGTGTATGAAAATAAGAATGTTGCTAGGAGGCCCGTTGGCAGTATTAGCGTTTTTTAACAGCATGTTGAACCCTTTAATATACGCTTGGTGGCATAAGGGATTTCAAAGAAGCTTCAAATTGTACTTTCGTAGATATATATGCAAATATTTTGTAAAAAATACAAATAGATGAATACGTAGCTAAAAGTTAACTTAAAAAGGTCTTGATAGCACATTTCTGTATATGAAAAACGCACAAATACATTGCAAAAATCCGTGTAGGTGATTATTTAGCAGTAACTTACATGATTAATTATTGAAATATTTGTTATTGCTGTACAGCACTGTACTTCCAATGTTTTTGTTTAATATTGATGATTTTTAAATATTTAACAAATTCCTGTTTATAATTATATATTAATAGGTAAAAATTACTGCTCTATGGAATATACGTAATTAATATTTATTTCATATTGGCACCTTTAAAACAACAAATTCATTAACAAAATTAAATGAATGTGTTTATTGCGTACATTGTTGCTTTGCATCAAATGCCATATTAGATTTATTATTTTATATTTATTATTTTATCTGTGAGAAACGGTCATAAATAAATTCATGAAGTTTTGAAGTTTGTCTTATTTTTTATTTTTAGACTATAGATACCAAAAAAACTTTCGAAGGAAGACCCTAATGGACATGGCAAATGTAAACAATTTAGGCATTTCCGTAATTGAATACTATCTACGAAACTGTTCGTAAGGAAGATAATAAATTTTGAATAACATTCTGGATATGTCACAAGACAAAGCCTACCATCAAAGCTAATACAAAAGTTGCGAAATGTTTCTGTACTACTTTAAAAGAGCCTTTTTTAATAATTAACATCACGCCTGTAACTGAAAATTATTCATCACCGAGAAAATCCACAAAAAATGGATATTAATACAGACTACTAATGAGATATTCATTTCAGTGCGGTATAAGGAGTTGTCAGAATATAATGAGAGCGTCGGACAGTTCATTTTATCGTATCTGTTTTATATGATAAGTACATTGATTTGTTAATGATTTAAACCATTAATTACATAACAAAAAGTTAATAGAAAGTTTACAGAATACTAGAAATCTCATTGTTTACTTGTAGAAGTGTTATTTATCATTGGTATTTTTGTTATCAATAAATATTATATACATTCACATCATATAACTTTAATCTGTATCATATTTATCGAAATTTTACTACCCGGGTTATATAGATAGATGTTTATTCAAACCGATTTTATACCTAGTTATAAAAAAGGTCTGCTTCGTTAATTGTGTTAGTTGCTAGCGCGACTGCCGATCAAAAGGTCCTGGGTTCAAATCCCGGGTCAGGTACTATGGGATTTTTGAAACTTAGATTTTCTAGTAGACATTTCAACTAGTGTCTCAGATTCTGAATTAGTGCCCGGTCTATGGCAATAGACTCACCACCTATTCCACAATACGTCCCGTAAATGTAACTGGTGAAACGTGGGAGTGTAGTTTACTACTCTGCCTACCTCTTCAGGAAAAACAGACGTAATGTTATGTTATTGGATTTCTTTACTTGTTTATAGTTTATGTCGGTACGTGCTCTGTGGATTATTGGGACCAAGGACAAGTTAATTAATGCTCATTTCGTCTATTGAAGATCATAAGTTTCCCTACCGGCATCTGATCACGCAATATATTAAAATATATACTGAGCTTGGCTGGTGAAAAATATTTTTTACCGCTATCAACTTAAAGTTAACTTCCACATTAATTTTCAGCATTGATAACTTAGTGTGTCCTAATAACAATAACTATGTCGCAGGGTGTAGTTGATAGTTCAAACTATGCAGAACAAATCTTATGGGAATAATAGAATTTTGTGACCACTGTTTCTTAGGAAAAGACCAGACGTCTCCGCCACGGAATTACTGAGGACTTTTTTTTTTTATTATATAATAGGCGAACGTTTAGCTACGATCCCGCCTAATGGAAAGACCAGACGCGTCCTAAGATACAGCACACGGGCCAGGGAAAAGCCTATTCACCCTTACTTTGAAGAATTCTAGTTACATGTGTCAGGAAACACGGACGCTGATAGTGTTGCAGTCCTTAGCCATCTGTATAAGAAACTTGGAACCAAACCGTTTCGTTTAAATAAACAAATACAGAGCTACCGAGGAATTTTGCCGCTTCCAAGTTGAAATAAAACCCGATTTTTCTTGCAAAGTTTTATTGCTTGTTTATGATTTATGAAAGTGGTCAACAATCATTAATATTCATACTGAGAAAGTACGTAATGAGCACCCGCAGCTATGCCGGCCCAAGTTTCCTTGACAATTTGCTCAATATACTCTGGCGGTACGAGGAAGTCATATTCGTAGCCAGGGAGTTCCAGGGTGTATGTTAAAGGTATGCCCACGGCTCGGGTCCAGTCTCTTGATGTTCCGCTTGTATAGTACAACACTTGGGCAGCGTTTCCCACGATGTACAATGGCGCTTTCTCCAGTTTCAATTTGTCGATTGCTTCCGCCATCCGGATGCCAGCGAGGTGCAAGGCAATTCCGTTTGATGGAAGTGTACCTTAAATAAAAATATAATTAACTCATGTAAGTGGTCGAGGAGTGAGGAAGAATGAGGAAGGAGAAATCTTCAAAAAGAAATAAGACAAATTATAAATATATACTGTTTCATGGATTATTTCATCTAGTCTTATGCTGCAACTTAAAAAATCGGATAAAATTTAACCGTTGTTACGTACGAGTAGTTTATAGAATATTTCTAATTAAATTATTTATAGAATAATTCCCAATATAAATTTCATAATATAGGCCCATCTAGTAGTGGCTCGGAGTCTGGTTTGTGCCCGGTGTATGGCAGTAGACTGAACTCCTATTCCATAATGGGACGTAAACGTAACTGGCGAAACGTGTGTGTACTACACTCGTCTGCCTACCTCTTCGGGGATTACAGGCGTGATGTTACGTTACGTGATACGTTTTCATACTATATTCGATAATAATTTCATAATATATAATTATAATATACTCGTTAGTGCTATATTTAGGCCTCCGTGTTCGTTTATACATATGTACATACATACATATCCTTACGCCAGATGCCTTATGTGTTCGTTTACGTATATATACGTACCGTTATTGCCCCAAGCGTAAAGGAACATATTGCCATAGCTGTGGACGGATATGTACAGAGCCGCACGCTCCAGTTGCTGCCACACAACATCCCTAATAATTCGGATTTCCGGTTCAGAGAACGGAGCGGGCCCTTCGTAGATGATAGAACAAGGATCTGCGCTTTGCACCCTCGTTCCCCAATGGTGGTCAAAGTTACGGTTGCCATCGACTCCAGGGCACTCTTCAGCGCCCTCGTGCGACCTTGAACGTGTTTTGCGCCACATCCTGTCCTATAAGTTAAATTATCTATTATGTTGGTATTATAAGCGTTGACAGTCATGTGGTAGTGTGAATGTATTTATATCTACGTTTGATTTTGTCTGCCTACGCACACTTGGCCAGCGTGGCAAGCTATGGGCTTAACCCTTCTCATCCTGAGAGGGGATCAACACCCAACAGTAGAAAAAGAAAAGGGTTTACTATGATGACGGATTTGAGTTTAAATTATGGCTATTTGTCCAGTATTCAATGCAATTTTCTAGATTCAAAATAATCATGACATACTGCATGCATTTGGTGTCAACTCTTACCTCTTCGAAGGTGTATTCATAACCATCTGGGTTGGCCATCGGAATAATAACCCAGTCGAGACTATCTGTCAACTTTCGGTCCACAATATCAACCACCAAATTGTTTATGATGTAGAAAGCCACTGGAGGAGTGACCCACTCTCTGGCGTGTACTGCTGCATCTATGATGATCACGGGCTTCCGGAGGACTTCGAAGCGAGTGGTAGATATCCTGACGTATTTAATTTGACGACCTTCGTAACTCAGTCCAGCATTTATAACCGTTATAAGTTCAGGATATTTCTGACCCAACTCGTCCAAATAGTTATTCATCTGAAAATTTCTTTTTGGGTTTAATTAAGTTGTTCGTGAAAACTTAATACTTGACATAAGTGAACTGTACCTCATCATATCTGTAGTACGTATCCCAGGTCATGGAGCGACCGCTTCTTTTAGCAGCAATCTTCGATGCCTTGATTTTGGCCTCTTCATCTCGAAGTATGCTGAATTATTATAAATCTCATTGATTAATAAACAATACTACTCAAATATAAACCACGGTTAAAGTAGTACTCACTCTGCAAGATTGTCAGCGATTTTTCTGTACGCCATGTTTCTTTCGTCGAAATATTTCAGCCATTTTTCTTTTTCTTCTGGAGAAAGCCGTACTAAGGCATCGAGCTGACCAGAATCCGACCTAGCTGGTGGCGTCGCTGACAGGATGTCCAAGCTTGCTTCTAAATCAGCTATATCTTGAGACGATCCTGCCACACGGTATAATTGATGCCTATAACAGAACGACATCAACACAATTTTATTATAAGAATATCCTTAACCTGTCCGTGAAAACATGAGGAGAAATACGCTTATTAGAAGTGTACAAATTACCCTTCATATTTCTCGTGGTGCCCGTGAACTGCAGAGGTCACGAGCAACAGACAAATCACCAACCGAACCATTTTGCTTACTAAGGCGCGTTACTTTCAGTTACCTATAGTTGTTTGGTTTTATCCTTGACTAATTTAATCCCTATATCTATATGACAGCCGTAATCAGCAGTTGGAACGTTGATAGGTTATTATAATATTTATGACACAAACGCGTATGAAAAGCGAATAAACTTTATATCAATCGAATGTACTAGTAGCGCAATTAATGTTGTGTAAAATTCATACATTTCGGTTATCGTCCGTCCTCATCGACGCCGACCAAGGTATAGACCGTATATATAGATATATAGACCGTTGAAATTCTAGCCAATTATGTTCTTAAACAATAAATACGTTCACCAAAACATGACTAGAGTAAGTTAATTATAATTGAAAGCAGGGTAGAAAATGTTTGTATGCATACATTACCTGCCACATGTGAGGAAAGAAAATATAAAGAAAATTATAATTAAAATAACGAAATAATGATATTCTGTGGGTATGTTCGTACTGGAAACTGTACTCATGCTCATGTAGCTGACGGAAGAAGTGAAACTTTCTGCCATCAGATTACTCTCACTCTCGACTGTGTAATAAAAAATACTAAATACACTATGTGAATTAAAGATTTAAATGTTTCATGAATCATAACATCTTTAATGTATAACGTAACATCGTAACATCACGCCTGTAATTCCCGAACAGATAGGCAGAGGAGTGTAGTACACTATCATGTTTTATTTATTTATTTACAAACATTACATCCATCTTTACAGGTTTTCACCCAATGCGACAGAGTAGCCATATTTATATAAATAATTAAAACATACTTTACTTAACACTACATACATAATATTATTTTACTTAATATTATTCTAAACATTGTGACTTATCAAATTTAGTACAACCTTTGCAAACTCACTCAATTCACAACAAAACACGTCTAGCCTGTCGTGTGCTTCATTGAGCGTTCGGATTGCTCGACTGAGAGGCGCTTTGGCTAGAAGCTTAGTTCTCGCCGCTGGCACCGCTAGCAGTGGCGGGCGTCGCCGTCGCCACACATACTTGTCTGGCACCCATATGCTGAGATGTTGAAGTACTCTCGGATTGTGGGCTACACCGCGGAGTAATTCAACTATATACTTTACCAGTTTAAATTCCCGACGTACTCTCAACTCGTTGTACCCTACCATTCCTAGCACGAATAACGTAGGGTACATTAAGGGATAAAACGGGTAGACGCCATATAATCTCATGTACAGGTACCTTGTGAATTTATTTTGTACACGTTCCAGCATCCCCACATATTTCGCCTCATAAGGTGCCCAGATGACTGCACTATGTTCTAGATAGCTCCTGACCAGCGCGTCATACAGAGCCCTAACCGCGGTAATATTGGTAAAGTCTCGCGAATGTCTCGAGATAAATCCCAAATTCCTGTACGCCTTTTTACAGACCGCCTCAATGTGACTTTGAAATCTGAGTTGCGAGGTCAAACTAACACCTAGATCACGTATCTGTGACACTCGTTGTAGTGGCACCGCGTCCATCTTGTAGTCGTGAAGAATAGCCGTTCGCAGTCGTGTGAAGGTTATCACCGAGCACTTGGTGACATTAAATATGAGTTTATTTTCACGACTCCACTTCCCTATACTGTTTATATCGTCTTGGAGACGTTCGCAATCACTTTTCTCTTTGACCTCGAGCAGCAACTTGAGGTCGTCTGCAAACAACAAACATGAGCCATGTTTGACGACCTAAGTTGCTGCCCTGGCTCACCCCGGACCTAGTGAAGTACGGCTCCGATTCGATTCCATTATAATCCACGTACTGTCTTCGATCCCTCATATAGCTCGCAAAGAAATGTAGAAGATGTGGCGTGGTACCGAACTTTGCAAGCTTACGCAATAAGACTTCATTATCGACAGTGTCGAACACTTTTTTGAAGTCAAAGTAAGCTGCATCGACCTGCACGCCAGCGTCTATCGAAGGTACGACCTGAGCCATAAAACTCAGAAGATTGGTGGCAGTGCTGCGGCCCGGTCGAAAACCGTGTTGCGCGTCCGACAGCTGCGAGCGCACCTGGGCTTGCACGCAGCGCTGAATAGCCGATTCGAACACCTTCGCTGGCGTGGACAGCACCGCCACCGGTCTATAGCCAGCTATATCAGATACTGCACTACCCTTAATGAACTTGACTTTTTGATACTAATTGACTTTTTGATACTAATTGTATTATGATAATAATCTTTTTTATGTATTTAGCGTGGTACACGAGCAGACAGACTAGCCAGTAGTAAATGGAGACTGCCGCCCACGCACATTGCAACACTGAAAAAGTAAACAAGGAGTTGTCTATAATAAAAGCTCTTTAAGAAGCCCTTAGAGAATACAAAAGGAAACATCTCATTCCACATGTTTAAATCCATCCATCCATGATCCTTTATATTACATATTAAACATTTTTAATGATAAGCCCCAATATTTTCAACAATTCTGTAATTATTATTACTATACCATCACGCCAGGTCCCTTTCGGGGTGGGAGAACACGTAGACTACGAAACCGGCGCCCGTGTATGAAGAGAGTGATGAATGAAGAGTGCGCGTGAGGTCTGTAAGAATCGACATATTGCACTCTATGTTCTCTTCCTACGGGTCTCTAACATATCAAAACTCATGGTAACACTGGCTATTAGTAGCGTCAGCATCTAACCGGGGTCCCTTACGCGGTCCGGGAAATCGACATGTCGATGGCCGGGTCTCCCGCCCATGTCTGCGGGCGTAATGGATCTCACGTGCGGGACATCTCCGAATTAATAAACGTGTTCAGCGTATGTCCGTAGGAACACATCTCACAGAAGTTGTTGGAACCGTGTCACCGAATTTCTCTATGTCTCTCTCTGTTTTCCGTTGTAATGTCCCTTCTTATTTCGAACGATAAATTAGTTATGTTAATATCTATGTTGATATCGATCATCTACGTTCGTGTCTAACAACATTTAAGTCATATTTACTTTGCAAAGTCTCAACCCTAAACATAACTCGCATCCGTATTTCCAAATAAACCACAAGAATAAGCTTCTAACCTCCAGCGTCTGCACGGGAAATGGACCTCACGGGTATAAAACCACACGATCATTGCATACTGACATGAACGTTTGCGACTTTTTCGTTATGACCAGTCCGATCAGTCAGTGGTCAGTCATCCCGACTGTGGAGCAGAGGGATCCGGGTTCGATTCCCACTAGAACAAATATTTGTTTGATGAATGCAAGTGTTTGTATTATTTCTGGCATTAAGATTATTTGTTATACCTCTATATAAAACTTTAATTCCTCAATTAGTTTTAGTGTAATTATCATTAAAGTTATATTAATGAAAGTGACGATACTCATTAGAAATCATTACTGTTTGTTATTTGAAATATAACATCACAAAAATCGTAACAACATGCCTATATTACCCGAAGAGGCAGCCAGAGACGTCTACAATAGGTGGTACTATTGCCATACACCGGGCATGAATCCAGACTCCGACGCACTACTAGAAATATCTACTCGAAAATCTAAGTTAGAAACATCCCGCAATGCCCGACCCGTGATTTGAACCCAAGACCTCTCGATCGGCAGTCGCGCTTGCAACCAACTAAAACATAAAAATACAACACACAATAACAATAATATTTTATCTGTATTAACATATATTAAAAAAAAATTACATGAACTTAAAAGAATGGAAGGAGTTCTGTTTACCAATAGTTGATAATTATCTCAGTGCCACAAACAAAACAGATACTTGGACTCGTCACACAAATATTAATTGCTTTGGGTGGGAATCACACCCACAACCGTGGACTTCACAACTGACTGGCAGACCTGGCTAGATCCTAACCACTACACCGGGAGGCTAGCACACAAAACGAAGAAAAACACAATAGACCGATCAAAGGGGGTTTCGTCGCCTTTGTGTTTCGAGGGCTTTATCTCAAACCGAACGGGAAACGGAACAAAGGGTTAAATAATGTAAATAACTATTAATCGTAAAACGCGGTTCTTGATCGATAGCTGAACCAGCGGCGCTCCGTTTAAATATTCGACAATAAAGACAAATTGTCGCTGAGCTCAGCGAAGTGTGGGGGGCTGTGTTGTCGATGGAATGTATTAAATAAAATAAAAAAGTAATCACAGCTGTATTCCCGAATTAAAATGAAATAAGTATGCAATCCCCGAAGAGGTAGGCAGAAGATTGTAGTACACTCACACGTTTCACCAGTTACGTTTACGTCCCATTATGAAATAGATGGTAAGTATACTGCCATACACCTGGCACAATTCAGACTCTGAGGCATTACGAGAAATTTTAATTATTAGAAAAATTTAATAGTACCCGACCCGAGATTTGAACCCAGGTCCTCTCGACCGGCACTCGTGTTTACAACCAACATTATCAACGAGGCATATAAAAAAACATAAAAACATATGAATAAAAAGTAACATTCATTTCGGACAATAGCACGCGCTTTACAACAAACTAAGCATACAAAAACAATATGACAGAACAAAAAAGAATCATTTATGTCGTAGGCAGGCGCAGATACAAACGAAAAGGGACCGCTCGCAGGCCTTGCCGGGAACAACAAAGGTTAACCAGAATAAAGGGTGATTGTACTAACCAGTAATCCATATTAGCCTTATATTTAGATATACTTGTACAGTCCTACATATTATGAGTTGAAATGGCCAGTTTGTCAACATTATTATTAACGTAACATCGTGCCTGTAATCCCCCAAGAGGTAGGCAGAGGAGTGCAGTACCCTGCCACATTTCACCAGTTACGTTTAAGTCCCATTATGGAATAGGTGGTGAGTCTATTGCCATACACCGGGCACAAGTCCAGACTCCGAACCACTACTAGAAAGTCTAATTTTTAGAAAAATCCAATAGAACCCAATAGTACTAGGATTTATTTAATATTATTGTTATTATTATTATTATACCATCATGGCAGGTCCCTTAAGGGGTAGACAGAGAGCACCGAGAGCCATATATCTCTATCCTAACAAATTTGACGAGTTTTTTCTGCATTCATCAGTCTATTCATACGCGCACGCCGGATTGAGAGAATTGTGATTATTTGATTTTTCCAACATATTTGTTCATGTTTATTCATGTTGTTTCAATGTATTTTTGAACTAAAATGGTAGATGTTGCACACAAAATTATTCATTTCCTATTCGGATATTTAAACACATCAAACCAGGAGGGTGCTAAAAATTATCAGTAAAAAACAAAAAATACTAACCACTTTGTCATAAAAAGATCGTCAAAACGTAACATCATGCCTGTATAGCCTAAGGGATAGGCAGAGGAATGTAGTACACTTCTACGTTTCCATAGTTACGTTCTAATCAAACCATGTTAAGAATCGTCAAATGAAAAATTATTAAGGAATATATTAAAGTAACCTGTAAGGATATTTAGCACCCAATGCCCTCTGCCTGCGCCGCAAGGGACCTCGCGTAATGGTGTTATAATATAAATATTAAGTTAAAGTTTTTTATCGATATTTTTTTTATCCACCCATTGCGACAGCACTAAAAACCACATCGAAAACAATCCATTTACTGTAATTGATTTCAATATGATGCTTGTATCGCTTTGTGCTTTAAATAATTTATTATTCTGTATACATAAGTGAATGATTCTGCGGGAAATGCGAGTGCAATTTTGTAAAATTATATTATTGTACAATCATTGTAATTACAAAGAGCAAATACATGTATCTGCCTCGTCGGTTGAGTGGTTGGAAGCGCGTCTGCTGCTCAAGAGGTTCTTGGTTCGATTCCCGCGTCGGGTACAACTTGATGTCTCTAACTAGAATTTCTAGTTGATATTTCTAGTAATGGCTCGGAGTCTGGATGTGTGCCCGCTGTACGGCAAGAGGCTCGCCCCCAATTCCATGATGAGACATAAAAAAAAGCAGAGAATGGTAGAAATATATTACACTACTTTGCCTACCTCTTCGGAAAAATACGGGCGTGATGTTATGTTTTATTATTAGCTAAATGCCCTGAATCTTTTCGTAAACGATTGTTCACATTGCTCACAATTATCTTTTTGTCAATGATCTCCTTTTCTTAATTTCTAACAGAGCAAGACTTTTCTAGAAACACGTGGAGACGCTTAAGCCACGCCCCGGAAAGAACGAATCTACTCGTTCGTGGCACGTACGCGGTAAAAACAAATGCGCCATCTGGGCGATGACTATCGCGTGAGCTGAGAGATAACGGACTCTTGGTACTGGCTGTTATTTGTCTTCTTACACACTTTGTTACTCAGTGGCTTAGGCTTTCGCTCCGGGGGTTTGAGATTCAAAACCTAGGACACACCGATTTTAAAAAACTTTATTAGCAGTTTTTATTGTTGTTATTATATTATCTAACCAGGTCCGTTACGAGGTAGGTAGAGACATAATTTTTAAATGCTCGTTTGATACTCTCTTCACTTAAAAAACATCACCCTAGCACCCCGAAAGGGGACTTCAGAACTAAAAAATGTAAATGTCATAAGGCAGCACACTTAAACGATGCTAATGTATAGTATAAAATTCATAACATAGCGGTACTTTGGAAATTTCAAGCGGTTTAAGGCTCTTTACACACGAATGTTTAAATTACCAAATCAGA
>DVPD01000293.1:0-12309 GCA_018237605.1 Apyrrothrix (Melanopyge) sp. n. Burns01
GAAAAGGATGGCACAGGAATAATAAGTACTTTTACTTACGAAGAGTCACGGAACACAAGGTGAACGGATCCCCAGAATATCCTTGCTTACAAGAGCAAACTGGACTATGGTTTATTACTTTACATTCGGTATTACGGCCACAAGGCTTAGGGCAAGGATTCACGCATCTATTGTTAACGCAGGCCCTTGTTAGTTTGCAGTCCGAATTTACGACGCATTCTGGCTTACAATTTGGTGGAGATCCAATGTAATTTACTAAACATGAGCAAACTGGTTGGCTGTTTACTTCCTTACATATCGCGTTAGTGCCACATGGTGACGGATTGCACACATTTATCACAGATACATCATATTCTGGAAGAGTCATATCGCAAATCAGTACAACTATTTCATACTTCTAAAATTATTTCACCTGGTGTATAAAAACTTACCTCGTATAATGGAACACATAGATAATGGATTGCCAGTATAACCAGTTTTACAGTTACAAGACGGCTTATGATTTGTAACAAAGCAATCTGCGTTATAACCACATACTCCTGGACAAGGATCTATACATTTGTTCCTATTACATGCAAACATCAGGGGACAGTCCGAGTCGGCTAAGCATTCTGGTCTACATCCTTGATATGGATCACCGAAATAATCAGGCAGGCATGTACAAGATCCAGCATTTCCTTGTACTCTACATTCCGCATTTGAACCGCATGGTGATGGTTCACACGGATTAATGTACTCAATCTTTGGAGGAGCTGAAATAGTTTATTAAAAAAATCATATAAAAAAATATTCACTTACCTAAACACCGTATTTACCTCAGAAGCATCTCCTTGGTCCGAAGCGTTAGTCGAAGCTACTGGGCTCGGCGACGTTTAGTGATCTCTCTAATCCGGCCGCGGCGCTGCCGGTTAGCAGCACCATCCAAAAGCAGCCGTTTCAAAAAAGGGCCAAGCTTATACTGTAAGTGCTTTGTTATCTCCGCGTGCTCCAATCAAAAGCAGAGGCATTAATTTCACATAAATAGTTATTGATAATGTTACATCCCTTCTGGAAGCAAAATCTATATAATTAAAATTATGTTGTCGCCATTTTGATGTCGTCGCCTTCATTTTACAATTAAGCATGTAACAGATACTGCACCAGTATAATTTCCAACAAACCGAGCAGCTGGCATGGTAGCCACTCGGCTCTAAAAAAAAGATACCAGTGCAATCCTGTTCTCTGAACATTAGTAAAACCGTGAGCCGTGATCTTATTTCAGAATTTTAAAAAGCACACATTTTAAGCATGACCTGTCACGCTTTGCAAAGCAGGGGTTAATGCTCTCTTTTCTTTGATGTCTTAAATATTTTGGTTAAATTAACTTTTTTTAACATTATTTACCTTTTTTAATCAATATTACGTGTATTTAACTTAGTTATGTTTCATAGTTAAAGATCCTTCTAAATCAATGGGTACAAGTATTATAATCACTGACAAGAATAAAAACAATTTTTATTCATATAATACAATGTTTGTTGCAATGAACCTTACCTTTGGGTACTGTACAACCCTGGAACGGATCGCCTTCTAAGCCAGGTTCACACGCGCATGTCGCGCGGTGATCGACCGCCGAACACACGGCACGGGGACCGCACGCTTGCAAGCAAGGATCTTTGCAACGTTGGGCCACACAGGCAAGAGCTGCTGGGCATTCCGCACTGATCGTACACTCTGGTCGACAGTTTGGTGGTGCTCCAATGAACCCAGGTTGACAGCTACAGGCGGGAATATCGCCCGAATTTACGCATAGAGAATTCGGCCCACATGGTGATGGTTGACACGGATCTACCGGTTCAGGTGGAATTGCTAAAACACAAAATACATGTAAATAACCTCAAAATTACATATATCTTTGAAATCTTTAGTAGTCTCGTTATTAATATTGGTTTATACCTGGGAGCGAGTAGCAGTATGTGAACGGATCACCAGTGAATCCGTCATTGCAAGTGCATATAGGCGAATGAGCGATGACTTGACAGCGCGCCCCACGTCCGCAAGCTCCCTCACATGGGTCCCGACACCGTCTGTCTATGCAAGCGAGTTGTAACTTGCACTCTGAACTGACAAGACACTCTGGGCGGCACGACGGCGGTGCTCCTATGTGACCAGGCCGACAGGAGCAAGCTGCGGCGCCATTTGCGCTTACCGTGCACTCGCTGTACGGACCGCACGGAGATGGAGAACATGGCGATCGAGATGTTTCTAAAATGTTTGAGAACAAGATGGATTTGTGATACAATATATTTCAATCATCTATAACGATAAGAGTTGAATTAATTGATATTACTCTAAAATATACATAACCGTTGCTTTACCTGATTTGAAAATTTCTGTGCAAAATGAAAATGGATCACCCGATGTATTCGGTGGGCATGTACAGGATGGAATATGGTTATTTACTGAACACGTAGCACTAGTGCCACAAGCTCCTGGACATGGATCCACGCATTTTCCTCCTTGGCAGGATCGTGTTGGCGAACATTCTCCGTTAGTGCTACACTCTAATCTACACCCTGAATAGGGATCTCCGAAGTAACCTGACGCACAGGTACATATACCATTATCACAATTAGCGTTACTTCCACAAGGCGATGGGTTGCAAGGGTCTGCTGAGGGCGTTGGTGTAACTGCAATAATAAAGAAATGTATTCAGTTCAAAATTATGTTTTGATAATTATTATAATTATTGAGATTTTGAAAATTTTCTGTAACTGAAAACATATCTTACCGATTACTTCCAAACATTGAATAAATGGATCACCGGAATAGCCCACGGGACAGCTACATATAGGTATATGATCTTGAACTCTGCACTCTGCTCTGAATCCACAAGAACCTTCACAAGGATTCGTGCATTTTTCTGCAATGCAAGCTTGATGCGATGGGCAATCTGTGTTCACCAGGCACTCAGGATGACAATTTGGTGGTGAGCCCATGTAACCCGTCAAACAAGAGCAGGACGGAGAATTATTGATTGCACGACATTCACTATATGGGCCACAAGGATTCGGCTGGCAAGGTTGATATGGTTTAGGTTCTTCATGAACAGTGTATTCGGGTTCTGAGCATCTAGTGAACGGATCGCCGATTGTTCCTGCTGGACAGCTACATAGTGGACTGTGATTTATTACTTGACAATGTGCACCAAGGCCACAGGTGCCTCTACATGGGTCGGCGCATTTCAACTTGTGGCAAGCACGATCCGATGGACATTCACTGCTGACCGTGCACTCAGGGCGACAATCGGGCGGTGCTCCCTTATAGTCCGGAAGGCACTCGCAAGACGCTAACTCTCCATTCTCTCTACATATGCTATTCGGTCCACATGGAGATGGTTGACAAGGCCGTACTTCTTCTACAGGTGGTTTTTTATTACACTGAACGAATGGATTCCCTGTATATCCCTTCATACATGCACAGGAAGGAACATGGTTTATTACAGTACATTCGGCATTAGACCCACAAATCCCCGGACAAGGATCAGCACATTTGTTTCTGATACACGACTTATCCGCAGAACAATCTGAGCTAAGAACACATTCAGGTCGACAACCTTCGTATGGATTTCCTTGGTATCCTTCCATGCATGAGCAAGCACCCGCACCGTTTCGCTGAGTACAAATTGCATTCGCTCCACATGGTGACGGATCACAGGGCTTTACAACGTTTTCTGAAATAAAGTATGTTTACACTTTAAATATTTTGAAATTTTCGTGAAATAGCTATATGCTGGTCTCTTAGTTTATAGTTATGAATAGCTAAAATAACCAAACAGAGATGCAAGGTTTTAAAAGCAACATATAATAAAAGGTTAACAGATTTGTATAGCCAATAAAATGTTACCTTCTTGAGGGACGCATTGCAAAAATGGATTTCCAGTATATTTCTCTTTGCAAATGCATGATACAGTGTGGCTAACAATAATGCAATCTGCATTTACACCGCACGAGCCAGGGCATGGATCCACACATTTGTTTCTGATGCATGCTTGGTTTGACGGACAATCGGGATTAATAACACACTCCGGTCTACAATTTGGCGGCTGCCCGACGTAATCATCTACGCATCTACAATTAGCTTTTCCGTTTCTCTCTATACACAATGAATTAGGACCACACGGAGACGGATTACAGGCATCAACTGATTCCTGAGGCGGTGTTGCTATTATATCGTAACAGCTTTTGAATGGATCACCTGTTTGTCCTGAATTGCAGCTACATATTGGACTATGATTAATCACTTCACATCTAGCTGAAACTCCGCAGGCGTTGATACAAGGGTTAATACATTTCTGGTTGACACATGCCTTAGTAGATGGACATTCTGAACTAACAATACATTCAGGGCGACAGGCGGGCGGAGACCCTTGGAATCCTTCAACGCAAGCACATACGGCAGTGTTATCAGTGTTTCGACAAATACTATTAGGTCCGCAGGGTGACGGATGGCATGGATCTCTGGGTAACATAATATCTTTTTCTATTGGTTGACAATGTGTAAACGGATTACCCGTGTAGTCGCTCATGCAAGAGCAACTAGGTATATGGTTAATTACGTCACATTTTGCGTTTTGACCACAAACACCAGGACAAGGATTTTGACATTTATTTCTGAAACAGGCTTTATCTCTCGGACATTCCTGGCTACCAGTGCATTCCGGTCTACAGGATTCATAAGGATTGCCCCCATAATCTGGTAAACAAGTACAGATTCCATTGTCGCACTGCGCGTTCGGGCCACATGGTGATGGATTACATGGATCTAACGGAGTCGGAGTAGTAGGTGCTGAAATAGAACATAACCGTTGTGTAAGCAGAACATATTTTGTTTTAGATAAATAATTACATAATAATAAACAGTTAAAACATACTTTCGCTTATTGGTAGACATCTTGAAAATGGATCACCGGTATAACCCTCGTTACAAACGCACACGGCTACGTGGTTCAAAACGTGACAATTTGCCTCTACTCCGCATGACCCTGGACACGGATCTTCGCATTTTTGGCGGACGCACGCTAGAGATGCAGGGCATTCTGAATTTATAGTACATTCGGGGCGACAGGATGGCGGAGATCCAGTATAACCAGCTAAGCATGAACAAGCTGGTCCACTTGCTAACATCTGGCAACGAGAGTGTGGACCGCAAGGAGAAGGTGTGCATGATGGAGGTCGCTCGGTAGTCCGTGGAATGTCTGTTAAATAGTAAAATGAAATTATTATATGTTATTTATTAAATAGCATATCTATTACCGTGGTAAAAAACTTACTATAACATTGAGTAAATGGATCGCCTGTCATTCCAGCCGGACATGTACATATAGGGTTATGGTTTTTAACCAAACAGTGCGCTCTTAACCCGCAGGTGTTAGGGCAAGGGTCATCACATTTCTGGTTGATGCAAGCTTTAGATACGTCACATTCACTGTTTACTACGCATTGAGGTCTGCACGATGGCGGCGAGCCAATGTAGTTTGGAAGACAGGAACACACAGCTTGCATGTTCACTTGCCTGCATTGGCTGTTAGGTCCACAAGGAGTCGGCTCACAAGGGTTTTGGGGCGGTGTAGCTGAAAAGATTTGAAATATGCTTTGAACGCTTATCTTCTAGCTTTAAAATAAATATAACGATACAATCATGTAGATAATTAAAATACATACTATTTAAAACAAAACTTACGTTGCACATGCGCAGGTTTACATTGGAAGAACGGATCGCCAGTGTATCCGTCAGGACATGTGCAGACAGGCACGTGCTTTTCAACAGTACATTGCGCCAACTGGCCACAGGTCCTTGGACAGGGATCAATACATTTGAACCTTGTACAAGCCAAGTTCAACGGGCAGTCATCATTGCTCTCGCACTCTCTGCGACAACCTTGCTGGCTGTACGGATCACCCTCGTATCCTTCAGAACAGAAGCAAGCTCCAGCTCCGTTGTGTTCGCGGCACTCAGCGTTAGGGCCACATGGCGATGGAGAGCATGGACTCGATGTGGGTGTCATTTCAGTAGCTAAAATGTTATGTAAAATTGTAATTTAAAAATATATATAATATTAGGTAGTAGTACCTTGTGTTCGTAAAGACAGTATACGTATTTATAGTAAATAAGTCTATTTAATTTAACCATAGCTTATATGTCATCAATATTTTCACCACTGAAGTCATTTTGTGAATTCATAAAGAATAATACTAACGGAGTTTCCAAAATTATACAAATGTATAGGCTACGATACTTACATGATACTAGAATTTGTTCGCAATTCCCAGAAGCGTCACCCGTGTATCCTTGTTGGCAGCTGCATATGGCTTTATGGTTTATGGTCAGACAAATAGCGTTGAAGCCGCAAGCTCCTTGACATGGATCCTTGCAACGTTCGTTCACACACGCCGTGTTGCTGGGACATTCGGCGTCAATAGTACACTCAGGTCTACAATTTGGTACTCTTCCTATATAATTTGGCAAACAGGAACAAGCAGCTTGATCTCCAATCACACGACATTCAGAATTCGGACCACACGGGGATGGCAGACAAGGATTTGTGGGAGCTAATCCTGTATAAAAAAAAACAATGAGTCTGATATGATTTATATTTTATGTGTCAAAAAAATCACAGTGTGTAGTTAAAACCAAGACAAGTTTTATACAAATAAGTTATTTATAACTCGAATAAAGAATAAACTCACTTTCTTCAGGGGAACACTTGGTGAACGGATCGCCGGTGAAACCTGGGGTACAGCTACAAATAGGATTGTGCGTCACAACTTGGCACCGAGCATTGACACCGCATGTATTCGGACATGGGTCTGTGCATTTTTTATTGACGCATGCCTTATTTTGTGGGCATTCCGAACTAACGATACACTCGGGGCGGCATGAAGGTGGTGTGCCAATATAACCCACTTCGCAAGTGCACACGCTGTGACCGTTAATGACACGACATAGACTGTTTGGTCCACACGGCGATGGCTGACATGGATTTAGCGGAGGTTCAATATCTGGAATACCTAAAAAAACGTGGTATTTTAATTATATTTCCTAATATATATTTAAAACAACCACTTTTAAAGTATCATCTTAACGCGTTAATCTTTACGCTGCAGTGTAAAGTGCACAGTTGAACATGGGTCTTCTCTCAGAAGAAGGCTTAAGGCTAAGCTGGTAGAGTATATTGTGGAAGTTTTATAATTGTACACAACTTAAAATCTGAACTTACTTTCTATGTCACATCTGGTCAGAGGATTTCCGGAGTATCCGGTTAAACATGTGCAGGTTGGTGAATGATTTACAGTTCTGCATTCTGCGTTTATACCACATGTGCCCGGGCATGGATCCTTGCACCTGTTGTTAGAGCACGCCTTATTCCGGTCGCAATCTGAATTAGACACGCATTCCGGTCTACAGCCCGTGTATGGGTCTCCAAAATATTCCGGTAGGCAGGTGCATGAGCCTACGCCGTTTCTCTCTTTGCATACAGCATTTGCACCACATGGCGACGGGTTGCAAGGATTCGGTGGCGGTTCAGAAGAGACTGTAAGTTATTACAATAGGTTACAAAATGTAAAAGAATTCGTATATTTTAAAGCTGCAAACATGAATTGTCTTCAAAACTTACATTCAATGACTGAACATCCACTGAATGGATCACCTGTATGCCCAGGTATACAATTACACAAGGCTACGTGATTCGCTACCGAACAATCTGCATTAAAACCACAAGAGCCTGGACATGGATCTACACACTTTTCATTTTGGCATGCAAGATTACCAGGACATTCCGCATTGATAGAACATTCAGGTCTACAGTTTGGTGCGACACCAATATAATTGGGTAAGCAAGAACATGCAGGCGCTTCTCCAACTACTTTGCATTGAGAATACGGACCACACGGTGAAGGTATGCATGGATTTCCTTTAGGTCCCGTAAAGATAGGTTCTAAGAAAGAAAGTAACACATTAAGATAGAAAGCAGAAATGAAAAATAGAACATAATGTACATAAATGAAAAAAGATTCAGAAAAAACATAGAACAAGACAAAGTTAGAGATCATGAAAATATATTTGGAGAATCAAAAAAACAACAATTAAACTTCGACTTTGTATTTCATTTTTATTCGAATGTATTGCTAAGATCTTACTTGGCTCCAACTGACAACTAACGAATGGGTCTCCAGTGTAACCCGCTTTACAAGTGCATATAGGGTTGTGATTTATAACATGACATCTAGCATTAACTCCACAAGTTCCTGGGCATGGATCTTTGCATTTTTGCTTTATGCACGCTTGATGTTGAGGGCAATCCGTACTGGTTACACACTCTGGTCTACAAGTAGGAGGGGATCCAGTGTATCCCTCTTGACAAGAACAAACACCATGACCATCTACTTCTTTACAGTGACTGTATGGTCCGCATGGTGATGGAACACACGGATTACCATCAAATAAGGGGGCTAAAATAAATTTCAAATCCATTAAGAGATTATTTAATTATATTATTAGATTTAGAAATAACTAATATAAATCTGTACTAACGGGTCTTTTGTGGGTGACAAGATATCATGGGATTTCCTTCGTAGCCATCCACACATAAGCAAACTGGATTATGATGTGAAACAGTGCACTGTGCGTTGATGCCGCATGCACCTTGACAAGGGTCGATACATTTGTTATTGGAGCAAGCCCTGTCCACTTGGCAATCGTTATTTGTAACACATTCCGGTCGGCATCCCAGGTACGGGTCTCCAAAATACTCCGGCAGACAAGTGCATGCTCCCGCGGAATTTTTAACTTTGCATTCTGCGTTTGGTCCACATGGGGATGGATTACATGGATTTGTTTCTTCTTCGCTCGGGACAGTGACTAAAAAACGTCATTTACATTAAGTATTATGATACATGGCCAGTTCGACTAATATAAGAAAAAAACTCACCAATGAAATAACAACCACTAAATGGATCCCCTACATAATTTTCACGACAGTGGCAAACCGCTTTATGAGATATAACCGTACAATCAGTATTTGAGCCACAGGATCCTTCGCACGGATTAGCACACTTTTCTCGAATACAAGCCAGATTACTTGGACACTCTTCGTCACGTATACATTCTGGACGACAATTAGGCGATCTACCAATATAACCGGCTTTGCAAGAACATGCTGGAGTTTCTCCTACTACACGACATTGAGAGTTAGGTCCGCATGGTGAAGGAATGCATGGATTACCTGATGGTTTAGGTAATGGCCCTGCAATATCAACGTCAATATTAACGTTATCTATTCGTGTTAAAATATAAAATTTATATATATTGGTTAAGAAATACACCTTTATACTAAATACTTACGATCTTCAAGAGCGCAGTGCACAAATGGATCGCCTACGTAGTTTTGTGGACAGCTACAAAGAGCGTTATGGTTGACTACAGTGCACTTTGCATTGGTGCCACACGACCCAACGCATGGGTCGACACATTTCTGATTTACACATGCTTTGTTTGGCCTACAATCACTACTGACCATGCATTCTGTTTTACAATAAGGAGGAGAACCTAAATATTGTTCTTGACAGGAGCATATCGCGTGTCCATGACTGACCCGACATACGCTATATGGCCCACATGGTGAGGGTGAACAGGGATCTATCGGTTCAATGGCACCTAAAATTTATATGAAAGGTTATTATAAGTATGTCTATAGAATATAAATAACGCAAAAATTGCAATTAGTTATATCTTACTTATATGGCATGATGTAAATGGATTCCCTTCATATCCAGCGATACACGCACATGACGGAGCGTGATTATTGACACGGCATTCTGCATTCATCCCGCACACTCCCGGACATGGATCTTTACACTTATTATTGGTGCATGCTCTATCTTTGGGACAGTCGGAGTTCAAAACGCATTCCGGCCTACATTCTACATAAGGATCTCCGTAATAGTCGGGAAGACATGAACAAGACCCTGCTCCGTGTCTTTCTTTACAGACAGCGTTAGCCCCGCAAGGTGAACGAGAACAAGGACTTAGTACTTCAGATTCGATCGCTATAAAAAGAAATGATTAATTATTGCGATTTCTAAATGGGTATATATGCTTTATATTTACAAAATGTGCTATATTTCCAAAGTCATTTTATACTTACGCGGAGCTATTGAGCATCCAGAAAATGGATCACCTGTGTAACCTTGATCGCAAGTACAAACCGGTACATGTTTAACTACATTGCAAGTAGCGTGAAACCCGCAGGATCCCGGACATGGATCGCTGCACCTTTCAGATATACATGCTAAATTCCCGGGGCATTCTACGTTCATAACGCACTCTGGTCTACAATTCGGCGGTCGCCCTACATAATTGCTCAAACATGAGCAGACCGGTCCATCGTTAACCTCTTGGCACTGCGAATGCGGGCCGCAAGGATTCGGTATACAGTTATTTATTGGTGTCATTTGTCCTGTTAATCAAAAATTTTTAATAGTAGAAATATATTGCAATAGAAATATATGGCAATCTAAAGAAATAATCAAAACGTAGATATGAATAAGTAATATCACTTACTGTCATCAGGGAAACATCTTACGAAAGGATCACCAGTGTAATCACTGTGACAACTGCACACAGGATTATGATTTACAACTTGACACTGAGCGTTAATGCCGCATGTACCAGGACAGGGGTCTTGACATTTTTGATTAATACATGCTTTGTTCGGCCGACAGTCAGAACTCACGATACATTCTGGTCGACAATTTGGTGGAGAACCGATACACTTATCAAGGCATGTACAAACGGCATGCCCGTTAACGGTACGACATTTACTATAAGGGCCACAAGGAGAAGGGTGGCATGGATCAACAGGTTCCGGTTGAGCTGAAGTAAAGAATGTAGGCAAGAGTAAAGATACATCGAGACCAAAATAAAGAACAGTAATAGAAGGAATAAGAGACAGTCTTACTCATAACAGGAGCACATGCATGAAGAGGATTCCCATTATATCCAGGCAAGCAGTAACATGAAGGTGCATGATTCGTTACTCTACATTCAGCGTTTTTCCCACATGTGCCAGGACATGGATCAACGCATTTATTATTGAAACAGGATCTATCTATAGAACAATCAGTGTTCATGACGCATTCAGGGCGGCAGCCCAAATATGGATCACCGTGAAAATCATCAATACAAACACAAGACCCAGCACCGTTTCTTTCTTTACAAATTGCATTAGGTCCACAAGGTGATGGATTGCAAGGATGGCGTTGAACATCTTTAGGAACTGAAATTGATTTATACACAAATATTACTAACGTACTACATTCATGCAAGCAGGCCCTATTCTCCATTCTCGAACATCACAAATAATTACATAATAATACCTATTCATATATCATTTACACCTATATAAATGCACGTGCATACCTATATATTTGTGAGGTATGATATGAGAGGTGTACTTACCTTCGAAGAGATGACAACCGGCGAATGGGTCTCCAGAGTAGCCCTCGTCGCAAGAACATATTGGTTGATGGTTCTGTACAACACAACGGGCATTGAAGCCACAGGAACCAACGCAAGGATTTACGCAGGTGCCCCCTAAACAAGAAAGAGAGAGTGGGCAGTCTTGATTAATGACGCATTGCGGGCGGCAGGTCGGCGGGGCCCCCAAGGTGCCCGGTTCGCAAGCGCACACCGCACGACCCAGTTCATTGCGACACGTCGAATGTGGCCCGCACGGTGAGGGCAAACATGGATCAGGTGCCGGTGCCGTAATACCTATGGAATAAGTAACATATAAATTACTTAGATTCATTTTCCTTATATTAATGAAGTTTCGAGGTAATTTAATAACTCAGTCTTAATATTTTTTTTTAGTATTCAATACAATAGACAATATAATCGACATTTAAAGACCTATTAGTGTCTTATAATTAGGTATTATTGTGTTATAACTTAAACATAAACAATTATCAGATTTATAAGTTACACAAAATAATGTTATATGTCAATAATCCTCCGCATGCCCTGCCTGGGGATTATGGGCATAAACCCCTGAGGGAAGGCCTATGTCTAGCAGTGGACTTAGATAGCTGATGATGATACATACATACATACATATCCTCACCCCAGATCCCTTACGGGGTAGTTAGAGAGCACGGAGTGCCAAATATCCCTATCCTTGAAGACCTGTCGTCCTTCTTCCACATTCATCACTCTCTTCATACATGCACGCTGGTTTCGGAGACTTCTGGCTCCCCCATCAGTTAGAAC
>DVPD01000294.1:0-12307 GCA_018237605.1 Apyrrothrix (Melanopyge) sp. n. Burns01
CTAGTAGTCGCTCGGAGTCTGAATTTGTGCCCGGTGTATGGCAATATATTCACCACCTATTACGTAACGGAACGTAAACGTAACTGGTCAAACGTGGGAGTGGGGTGAAAACTACACTCCTCTGCCCACATTATATACATCCATGATTAATTTATAAACCGGCTTAATTCACGTAATATTATCTGAATAGCAGGATAGGGTAGTATCGGAATGTTCTTCTTCAAGGGTTTTCGCCAGCCGCAGCGAGGCCGCGACCTTGCCGGGGTACATAATTTAGTCTTAACACATGTAACACGTTGCATCTAATGTGTTACCTCTTGGCTAACATGTGTTTCAACGCTAAATGTAGCAGCATCTGGCCGATGAGTGCGCAGTCGACAGAACACGTGTTGGTTTCAGTTGGTAATTAGATAGCCAGCTAAATGAGTAGCGTCTGTTACACGACTTGTAAACAGTTAGCAGTAGTTCGAGAGATAAGCACTGATCGTTTATAAGTTTACATTCAGTCTTCCAAACCCGAGGTTTTGGGAACGAATTCCTTGGACGCACATTTGCTCATACATGTCACGTACTGGTTTCAAATTGAATATTACTTCGGTATCAACGGTTACAAATCATTGATGACAACCAATTAGTTACATGATAGAAACCAACCATTAAATGTAAACGATGTTCTGATGTCACACGATAATTGACACATGTAAACCAACTATTAAATGGAAAGGATTTCACATCGAGGTACCGATGTTTGCGGGGTGTCTTATTGTTTCATAACGCGAATTCTCAAGTACGATTGGTGCAATGAATGCGCTTGTGAAATCCACATTGTACCGCCTTGCATTGTACACAAACATCTACTATGTAACATTAAATAAAATAAATAAATTAACACGGGAGTGTAATGCACTCCTCTGCCTACCTCTTCGGGGATTACAGGCGTGATGTTACGCATTATAAATATTTTGATTGAATATTTTAACACATTCAATTGATTAAATTTCTATTGCATTTGCATTATTTCAATCATGATTAATACCTAATTGTGTAATTCACATACCTTGAACAAAGATCAGGGCTCCGTAGAGATCTGCGGCCGCTAGCTACGCAACGGCTAAGGGCACGTCTGTTGTTTAGTATTAAAGGGATTGCAACATAAGAACTATTGGTAATATTACTCGAATTGATATTATATTGCTGTAGCTGTAGTGACACATTGTCTGTCTATATGAGTAATATATAAACTATATGACGTAAAACAAGATATTCTGCTAAACTTGGCTGAAATTGCACATTGCATTCAATTATTATGTCCATAATTTATTTATGTCCTATTATTTGCCCGGTCGATGTCTACATCAATGTTGCCATTCGAAACGAGGAAATTAATATTGCCATTACTCACCCGGGACGCTGGATGCAAAAACAACGGTGTCGTATTAACGAGAACATCCGCCGCGGCCCTTATGTGTGTGTTTCGTTTGGTCCAAACGGGAGATGGCTCGTGAAGTGGTGTTTCCGGAATTAGTTCGCCTCCGCGTGGGTGAGAGCCGTGCGATCGATATATTGCCCCCGATTTAACATTTAACACGTGTTCCTTGTTGCCTCGCCTTTGTGCTTTCTTGTTTATCTTCTTTCTCGTCTCATTTATCACCAGCTGCACGTGGCTTTTGAGCATTATTTCTGAATCTTATTTTTTTTTCTCCCGACCCTTTTTATCGTTTCACTGCTAGACTTGGGTTTCTTCTCAGAACTAGAGGGAGGCCACAATCTGCCACGCTGGCCAAGTGCGGGTTGGTAGACTTCACACACCTTAGAAAACTTTTTTGTTTTATAAACTCTAAGGTGTGCAGGTTTCGTCATGATGTTTTCCTTCACCGTTATATCAAGTGATATTAACTATAAAAGTGATATTAACTATAAATATAAACTTAAAACGCACATTTTGTAAAAAAGGTGCGCATCAGGATTTGAACCCTACTTCCCGGGGTGAGAGGCTGAATGTCAAACCACTGCTTACTTATTTATCTTCATTATTATATGTTTTCCGGTTTTTTATAACTGTCCAACCCTCTGGTGACATGGTGTTACATAGCTCGCAATGAAAGTTTTTTTTTTATATCTCCACGCCTGTATTCCCCGGAGGTGTAGGCAAAGCAGTGTAGTTCACCCCCACGATTCGCCAGTTATGTTCTACGTCTCACCATAGAATTGGGGGTGCGCCTATTGTCAAATACCGCACACAAATCCAAACTCTCAGCTACTACTAGCAGTTGTAAGTTAGAAAAATCCGATAGTACCAGCTCCGGCGATCGAACCAATGAGGCAGTCATGTAATTTTTTTTTATTGTAAATGTAGCGCTTTTCATGCTAAACAATAATATTAAACATTTATTTACGCAGCCTGTATTCTACCTATGTTTATGTATCATGACAGAAATTTAATTTCATTTTTCTTCATTAAGTTGTATACAACAGAAGGTTTGAAAATAAATTTTGCTATCAGAAATATATATCGTCAAATCTTGCTATCAGAAATAAATATCGTCAGGACATTTACACATCTTAGAGTTCTACGTGAGGCTCACTCCATGGCCTTTGAAACCCATCAATCAGTACTTGGCCAGTGTGAGGTAGACTAGAGACCTCGTTAAGAGAATCCGTTGCCTAGCTGTTGAATAATAAAAGAGTTTACAATGATCATTATTTCTTGTTACTTATATTTCATACCAAATTACAAAAATCATACATAGACCCATTCGAATTATTTTTTTTAATTTCTTTATTAACATGTGGGTATTTGTTGCAGGTAATTCAGCGAACATATGGATTAAACATCATACATTCGATTGTCAACCTTAACAAACTTGGTGCATTGGGTATATTCCACTAAACACAAAATCATCGTTGTCTCGCTCGCGTTATTCATACAACACGGACGGATAAGCCGGTTGGTTACAAGCCACGTAACAATAACAAAGGACTCGGAATTCTCGGTGAAAAGCATATTTTTTTTTTCATTTCCAACCAATCTGTACAATGTCTGTACAATCTGTACAATGTCTATTACATTTCTATACACTTCCCGTTGTTCGTTACAAATGGTTTACGCGCTGATACGCTCATTGTTTTAGTATAAATAATTGCATGCAACTTAAAATTCTCTTGTTGGTTCCAATTCACGTTGCATCTTGCATGATCGGTCATTGGGTATCACATGACGTAATGGCAATTTTCTGAAATTATTTATCTGTGATGAGGTTTTTTTGGTCGCTTCTCGCTATTTAATGATGAAAAAAATATTTTTATGGACTGTTATAAATGTATGATAAGTTAATTAATGTAATATTTTCGATGACTTTTGTACAAGAAAATAAATATGTCAATATTTATTTGACGTTTTGTTATATGACGTGTTGCCAGCCTGTCATTTTGATATACCCATTTAATGTATTATATTGTCACTTCATCATTTAGATTATACTAAGTGCGAATAGACCACGATAACTAAATACATAGATGTGAGGTTCACAATGTTAATATAGTCGAGGAGTTCATAAATTACAGATGATTTATGACATTAATATGCTTAGGAATGTAAGTACACCAACGGTATTCAGATTCGGTATTCCACTATCCACTTGCAAGTGAGGTGCGATTAAAAAAAAAACAATTTATTGTATCTCAGTTATAAACTGCAACAAACTGTCGTGTAGGTTTTTTGTTTGCAATGACAATGTACTTGACTTAGAAGTATTGATTTTTTAGACTTCAACGTAAATGTATACATTTAAACTGGAAAATAACTACGGGCTTAAGTTATCTAAAAGTCAATATAATTTAATTATCGTGGTCTAGTCAACAATATAATGGCCCCCGATAGGTACTAACTGTGGGTGGATTCGATGTTCTTCTTCCAGCTGCGGTCCCCTAACTAATGCATGCCGCTGCCAGCACCGCTGTGCACTAACACGTTGCTATGGCCAACCCCACCGACAAACGTTACTATCAATTGGTAAGTGACACTCATTTGGATACCTTTTTTTGTTTACGGGAGGAGGGGGCGGACCTGGGAGGGGGGCGACCGTCATAGGGTACTCGGTATTCCGGGGTGAGATACCGGGTTTCCTGGGATATTCACCGTACTAAAACCCCTCGGTGGTCTTCCTCTGCGCTGATAGGGAGACTCCAGGGATTCCCGCGGAACGCACCAGCGCCCCCTCATCTCGATAACTATCACCATTTATCACAACATATGTGTCTTTAATATTCAAGGTCTTTTGAAATAGATCGGCTCGGATAGCCTAGAAGATTATAATCGTATTTTAAATTGAACTCTAACACATTTAAATAAAGCCTATTTTTACATTTCAATTGTTTCATATCGAGAGAATGCTCGAGCGCTGTCACAAAAAATATTGTCGGTCGATTTGACAGCACCCTTTAAGATAGATAGATTCACTGTGTTTTGATGTTTGGGAAACTACTTTGTAATGTAATACTTATTCATCATTCATTCATTAATTAGTGTAATTATTTAATGTTTTTCCATTTCCTTGTTTTATTCACTTATGTATGTTTTACTATTCATTTACATACGTGACACTGAAGCAACTTCAATTTGAAAGAGTTAAATGGATATTTTAAAAATAGAGATAGTTTTCTGTTTCTACAACGACCAGCGAATCAAAGCGCTAATGTGGGGGGCATTACCTTTGCTTCTCAATAAGTTCTGATTTAATCTCAGTTCTTATGAAATTCGAAATAATGCTCTTATACCATCTGTTGAGCCAGAAGCGAACTCTTGTTACTATTGTGATATGTAAATAAACATATAAGAACAATTTAAAATTATCTTATCAATATTTATACACTTCGGTTGTCATTAATCCTTACTAAGTATGTCTCAGTCGTTGCAATAAGGTCAACGAGCGTGTAACATAGAACAGTCGAAGTAAATAATTATAGGTGTATATACATATATATGTATTTTACAACATATCAACATCACCCACACGTATGTAGCCTAGTCACGTCTATTCACAGTTATGTCGCACAGCATGCATAGCATGTGCAATGCCAAACAATATTTTCTTGTTATTTTTTAACCTGCCAACACCAAGTGTCATTGATTTTTTTTTATGTCAACGTAACTGGTGAAACGTGGGATTGTACTAAACTCCTCTGCCTACGTAGCGTTTATTTTTTTGCATATTGTTGCATTCATGCTGATTGTTATATATAGTATTTTTTATAAACATTGAAATTCACGCCTGAATGTTGCCACTCGTGGACACTGCCAACCGTAATCGATATCTGGAAATATTTTAACTCTATACGTTCAAAAATGGAATCCTTGAACAGTTTTTTTTCTACTCCATTATAAGTTTGTAATCGATTTTGTCTAACATAAAGCCTGTAGTACAAACAGACAGATAAAAAATTCTTATAAAAAGGTCTTGCTGAGAAAACGTCAATATTCTATAGCAGTATCGAATTATGAACTGCGAAAATAATTCTTCGGTGTGATCAACTGTAGCAACTGTTGGCATCGTACGAGTGAGCAAGTACAAAAAGGAATCTTAAAAAATATAACTATGAGGTGGAATGAACTGGATGCTTCAAACGTAACGCTAAAGTTCTTTCACGACGGGATTTGTTACGCATTGGTAACCCCTCTTATGTTGCAAATGTCTATAAACAAAAGTGACCATTTACCAACAGTTGTCCGCCTCGGCCTTTAATTTAAAAAAAAATTAGTACAGCTCGATATTAAATGTGCAATATGTCTATGCTGACAACGTGAGAGAGATGAATAATGTTAATCTTTAATGAAACAAAGACAAAGACAACACATTTAGTGTAGTCAACGTAAGCCGCGATAAGGAAATGTTGGGTACTAAATAATGGCATTGCATCCTATTCCGGTCCTACGTTTATTAAAGGAAAAAACCTTGTGGAGAAATCTAGAGTTATTTCATCATCCTTTTAAACTGTACATGTAAGGAATGAGCAGGGCAACGGTTTGGGATATCACCGTAGGTAGTCATATTAAAATGAATATCGTTCGTTAATGCAATTCCTAAAATTAAAATTAATTCAATTAATATGAAACTGACGAAAAGTATGATTACCTATAAAATGAAATTGGGTTCATCTAGAGCGCCGCTATTTTGAGCAAAAAAGTTAATTCGTATCAACTCAAAAGCAACAATGACCAAAATTTACCCACATATGACAAGTGAAGTCGTATGATTCAAAAATTTTATTTATTGTTTATTCTGTTGAGAAAAAAAATATGATATAAAAACCATTTCAATTAAAAAAATTATCACTGCTACAAAAATGTTAACATTAATGAATAATGACGTGATTTTTAAATAACTCACACGTTAGTGTTATTTTACTGATAAAAATTGAAGGAAAAATAGGCATGCAAGAATTTCTTTCGTATTATATCAATGATGTACTGATTGAAATAGACGATTCGGGTAAATTCGCTAACGATACATTGTACTCGTGTGTACACAGCCGGCGTTGGTTAACTTGGTACAATCGCGTAGATAAGATATTTCTGTATTGATCTTTTGTTTTGTCTACGTGTTTACACATTATATATAAGCAGTTATAGCCATGTGGCTTATAATTGTCTTTATTCTGGCGGTATTATGTTCGGATGTGGACCCGTTTCCGTGCGTTTTGAAGATTGACATATATCACTGTCACGATATTGGAAAACAACGAGAGGCAAGTTTGACAACCTTAGAGTTTACAGTTCTCCTTAGAGTTTAGAGTTTTCCTTAGAGTTTTGAGTTCTCCTTAGAGTTTTGAGTTCTCCTTAGAGTGTAGAGTTCTCCTTAGAGTTTAAAGTTCACCTTAACACCTTAGAGTTCTCCATAATGTTCTATAAGCCGTGTTAAACTAAGCATTAAGATAGTGTGGCAAATTATGGCCCTAACCCTTCTCATTCTGAGAGAATTCTCGTGTTGGTGATGATGATGATGAAGACATTAACACGGCGTTGTAATATTACTGGATGTATACTATATAAGCGTTATTTTCAAGATTCAACAGGCTTCGGTCCCTACACACGCAATAACTACTCAATATTCCCTTTGTTGTTTTGTTACTGAATCGTGGAACTTGGCGGTCTTCGCTGTATTTAGCGGTAATCTCTTCGCTTGTCTTAATCTCTTTAACGTGTCCGTAGTCTTCAATCCGGTGGCCTAAAAATACTCGCTCTTTGTAAAGCGTGAAAAAAAAACGTAACATCACGCCTGTAATCCCCGAAGAGGTAGGCAGAGGAGTGTAATACACTCCCATAAAGCGTATTACATGCTTTACGAATTAATTCCTTTTTAATTGATAATAAATAAAACTGTATTGAACAAGTAATGATCATTGAGATTTGGACTCACTGTACACACACTCACCACACATTCGGCTGACACACTGTTCGCGTCACACATCTCTGCAAGACGCCAATATGAGGTTAAATAAATTGCAAATGCGTCTATTTCCTTATAATAATATACTGAGAAAACATATTAAACAATGTCTCGTTGCATTCTTTATCAGTCAACCATAAATCTAATTAACATGTACCTACAAGGTTTTGAAGAGGCCTGTTAGTGTTCAATGCAAGTAAATTGCATGGTTTATAAACGGTAGAAGCATGAACCGACGTATTAATGTCTTCCTAGTACATAAATCTTTTATAATCGCATCTACATTCTTGGTTTTTCAATTAGAATTTATCTTTGAAATTAAATACAATAATTGCTATTATTATAAGTGTAAGTAAAAGAAGCACGTCCGGTCTGTAAGTGTAGATATATTTGGCACTCGGTGCTCTCTGCCTACCCCGTAAGGGACCAGACGTGGTAATAATGATGCTCAAAACGGGGCGTGCTATATATGTGCCTATTGGTGGTTGCGTGATGTTAAATGTTAACATTTCAATCATCTACTTAGTGTTGCGGAGCGGCGGCTCGCACGAACTGGGTCGCAGGTTAACACATAAATTGGCCACACGTAGTAACGATCAACCAGTTCTAATATTATAAAGTTTACGTAACACCCGCCCCTATACCGTACACCGTAAGGGCTAGTATATCATAATTATAATACCCGTGAATAATAATAATAATATAAAACAAAGTAATTAAAATAACGATAAACTCAGTAAGTGCTTCACACGCGATAGCCTTGTTGATTCGCCACGCGTTCACGTCAGTACTTCTGTTGTTGTTGGTATACATATGTATAGTTTTGTATGAACGTGGTAATTTTTTGCGTGGTCATGCAAGCGTAGGGTGCTACCAGCGCCGCTGCGGCCTGCGCCCGTATGACATTACCACTGACGTACCTACCATCCTGTCGCGCGCTGCTACCTAATACGCCACATCGTTCAGAGGACAAAAACAATTTGAATATCAAATCAAAACGACACTCCAACCGATTCGAATTCAACACTGAAAATATTTTCCGCGATTTGTATTCAACGATAGACGATTCAAATGCAAAATATTCACCTAGGACGTGAACTATATGATAGCTCCGGATCGAAAATCTGCGAAGATTTTCGAGCTAAATTGATTTTTGTATTTAGCAGCAAACCGAAAAAGACGCGTCGTACGATTCAATTGTTATATTATGCGTCTCACCATGAAATAAGGCGGGAGCCTATTGCCATACATCGGGCACAGCTCCAAGGAATTATTATCATCCCCCTGCACCACCGTTTTCATCCTAATTTGACAAGTCGAGCCCTTAATAATATTCAAAGCAATTTGGCGAAATATTCCTTACGTTACGGCTCCGGGGCTGTTGACACTAACTCCCCGAGCTGTTTACGGAGGGGTGGCTATTAATACTGGCGCGCTGTACGCGAAGTGCACATTGCGCTGTGTTGTGCATCGCTAGGTATTTATACCCGCACCACTGCGCCATAGGCGCTTTGTTGTAGCCTCTACATGTATTTTGGGTTGTTTAAAGGTAAACAGTTTTCAATTGCAAGATTTCAGTGCGTCATGTAAGTTATAATGTGTACTGTTACTGGAGCGGATGGAATTCATGTATGAAGAGAGTGATGAATGTGGGGGAAGCACGGCAGGTCTGTGAGAATAGAGATATTTGGCGTGCCATGCCTTCTGCTTACCCCGTAAGGTACCGCTCGTGACGGTATTATTAATATTATAGTTTATAGTATTCGAAACGGATGTGCATGTATGAAGTGAGCGATGGATGTAGAAGAAGCACATCAGGTCTGAAAAGATACAGATATTTGGTACTTGTTACTCTCTGCCTACCCCGTAAGAAAACTGGTGGGATTCTGTAGTAGTAATGGTATGGTTCCTCACGAAATCAAAAGACCTGTAATTATATAACATTTAATATTATAAGTTATCATTTTATTAAATTTGTCATCTATGAAATAATATATTTCAACGAAGTGTAACCCAAATCACGTATAAAAACTGTAAATAGTCATAATAATTTCATATAAAATAATACAAATGGAAATTAATAAAGTTTTGTGTTCGCTCCGATATCCGATGAGACTCACCTCGGAGTAGTGAAAACGTCCTTAAAACGGAATGAGCAGTTGTACTGCTTCTTATAAATTTAGGCCAACAATTAACCTTATAACACAAGAAACGATTTATTCCAGATAATATATACTTTGCGTATTTACACATTGGGTCGTTGGTTGAGTGTTTGCAAGCGCGACTCTTGACAACCGAGAGATCGTGGGTTCAAATCCCGAGTCGTGTATTATTGAATTTGTCTAACTTTGAATTTCTAGTTATAATTTGCTCATGTATAAGAAGAAAGTCAGGTCTGCAGGAATGGAGATATTTGGCACTCGATGCTCTTTCCCTAACCCGTAAGGGACTTGGCGTGATGGTATAATAATAAATATTCACTCATATGAATCATTTTTATTTTTTTTTTAATTTACATCCACGACCGCAACGTAAGGACGCAACAATTTGCCATCAATGTGTGTTATACTTAAGTTTGTCACTTAACATAATATTTGTTTTGCAGACGCTAGCCATCCAGAAGGCCGTCAACTCGATCGAAACTCCCGTCAAAGAAAAACATGTCAGAAGTACCATCATCGGCACATTCCAGGAGCAGAGCGCCATCACCTATTGGGTGAGACGTTTAAATGTCTGTCATAAACTTAATTGCGTCTCGCTACAAGAAGCATAGATCGCCCTCCTACCAGGTGGTCTGACGATCAAGAAAACAGCTGGATTCAAAGGGCCAAAACCGGGCACCGGGTGGAGTGGCACTGATTAGGGGAGGTCTTTGTCCAGCAGTGGACTTACAAAGAGTGCCGTATGGGTGAATGAAATGTAGTAAAAGTTGATACTTAAATTTAGAGTACAATCCCGTGAACTTACGTCTGATTCAAGCCAGCATTGCTAGCGCTGTTGAGTTCGAAGTTTGCAGCAATTATGTTAGTCGCGTCTGTTTACCCATTTAATTATAAAGTGCATATAAAATTGCATATATTTGAGACTGTTTGACCTCTTACATTAGTACGCACCCACAACATCGCCCACTTTAGGTTTAATAACCTTGACGAACATTAACACACTTAGCAATATGACAGTTACGATTACCTCAATTTAATTAATTTATTGTTACGGTAGATATACAATGGTGTTATAAAAATAGTCTTAAGTCAATATATATCCTACCCTAGTATGCGTACAATATTATTAGATACAAAACAAATAACATTTACTTTAAGTCTCATGAATCCAACCAATATTTATGCAATTACCTCGTCGTTCCTAAGAATGTAAGTCTTACGTGTCTGCACTTTTAATAATCTTGCGGTCTACAAAAACTTATGTTTAATCTATCTGCACTAAAAGCGTAAGTCTGACGTATGTACACCCTTGTCAGATGGTGGCGATCCGTCTGCCGATCCAAGATAACCGCATCGTGGCGTGGAAGTTCTGCCACGTGACGCACAAGCTGCTGCGCGAGGGGCACCCCGCGTGCCTGGACGACTCGCAGCGGCACATCGGCATGATCGAGAACCTCGGCAGGCTGTGGGTGAGGATACTCAGTACCTGCCACCTGTGGTACAAATATAGTACGAGCAAAATAATAAGAATGTGAATAAGTTCATACTAGGCAAGCATGGTACGCCATAGGCCACACCTTTGCTTATCATCACGCGAAATTGTGGCCAAGTGCTAGCCTATATATAATTTTAAAAAACCATAATGGATTGTAGGTATATGGTGCGGAAGAATTGCGTAATATGTTTTCGAGACATGATGATAAATATATTTTACAGTCAGGGAGTCACTTAGGCATTATTATGCATTATTTATATAACACGAGAATAGTTTACGTCAGGGAGACTTTGGTGAAACATTACGTAATCTGTTTTCAGTGACATTTTAAAGTTAGTGTATAAATAAGTCACCTTCAATGTGACTCCCAAAAGAAATAAGAATAGTAATATCAGTAACAAAGGCTACTGAAACTGTGAACGTGGGAATTTAAAAGGTGGTTTTATTTTATGATATAAGCATCTGCTAAGGGAGGATTTTCAGAAATTTTACACAGAAGGGAGTACCTACTTTTTGCATTTTTGATTGAGTTCTTAAGATCACTGTAGTCAGTTTTGAATATTTAAATCGTAAACGGTTGTAATAAATGAAAATTAGTTACATTTAAAATAGGAGGGGATGTAGGTAATTTTCATAATGCACATAACACGAAAAACACGGAGTAAGCAGGAGTTCTATAGCGTTCTCAATATTTGATTCTGTTGGTAACAACGAACCCTCATTCTTGTCACTTGGCAGACTAAAGATGACTTTTGTATACCATAACAGTAGATAGTATAATTTTCTACACCTGTATGTACAAGCTGTCCGGTGGCAGGTGCACCTGCGCGAGGGCTACGGGCGGCTGGTGCACCTGTACTGCACGCTGCTGGTGTGCAAGCTGAAGTTCCACGCGCGCAACCCCCGCTTCCCCGGCAACATGCAGCTCACGGCCGACGAGCTGGACGCCATCGCCGAGAACGACGTCAATAACTAGTAAAAACGCTTTTTTTCTTTGATTTTAAAGCGCTTAAACAGAAAGACCTGTTATGTCGTCCTAGTAAAAACAACACGACAACACAAAACAACAATTAGTAATTTAATTTACCGCCAATTCCTCACCATCTAAGTTGTCTGGATTAGAATGCTACTAGGCATTAAGTCTATGTGTTGTATAACCTACCTAGTTTTTACGCTGTACAATAGTGTTAGTAAATAAGTAAATA
>DVPD01000295.1:0-12297 GCA_018237605.1 Apyrrothrix (Melanopyge) sp. n. Burns01
TTTTTGTTTGCGTTTAAATTTAAAGGCGTTATTGAATTAATTTTATTTTAATGACACGCGTTCACGTCGTGTTAAGTACACTTCTAATTGTTATATAATAAGAAATTATGAACGATACATTTAAGCATATTTTATTATAATCTTGATACCACGTCCCTTACGGGGTGGGCAGAGACCTAACCTGTTTTTTCTACATTCATGACGCTCTCTCATATGCGTATGCCGATTTCGAACACTTCTGACTGCTCTAACAGTGTTTATAACAGGTTTTATTATTTACTGTAATACGCTTTACATAAAAATAAGTTTCAAAGCCAGGCACACAAAGCATATACACGGCAAATATGCTCCAGAAAAATGAAAATGTAAACAAACATGAAATGTTTAACGATCCCGTATATAAATTCGAATGAAATGTAATTGAGTAGATCGTCAAACATAAACATATTTCAAAATGTATTACTACGTGTTTCTCGGAATAACATCAAAATTTCTTATTTACCTTTTACGTCATACTCAGCGAAACAGACAATAAAAATTTTGTAATAAATGTTGTTATAGTATGAACTCGATTGATTTATGCACATAATGTAATAATCACAATTGGGTTTTCATTTGCGTAACAATAGAAAAAATTTAGTATCTACTGTTTTATATCGGGGTACATATAGACGATTTTTATTTTCACAAACACGCGAACAGGCTGCTAGTGGTTAAATGCGAAGGGTTGAAGATCGAGCTCAGTGGCCTGCTATTGGACAGGTCTACGATCTGCAGAGGAACGAAACGACTTAATTATGATGATCGTAAGACCTATATATCGACATCTGATATATACATAAGTATATATGTACGCGTGCACACTATGGTAAACAAGCTTACATCGAACCCAAAACCATTGGTTCAATAGCAAGGGTCATTAACTACCGGATCAAGAGGGCGCTCTATATAGATTAGATATTGTACATGCATTTAACTTTAATTACTTTCCGCATGTACATATTTATCCCTTTTCGGTATGTTAGGTACAGAGTTATGAGTTAAAGTTACCTACATACATATATTTATGTTAACTATGGAATAAGACATTTATTTGCAAATTGAAGCTTATATATAAATTGAAACTTATTATTTATGTATTTATCACATTAACTACCAACGAGCGAAAAAATCGGATTACTGTGTAAAAAAGGATTTTAGCCAGTTTTAATCGGAAAGCAGTAGTCGATTGCTTCATTGGTCTAGTGTTTGCAAGGGCGACGTGCGATACGATTCTTGGGTCGCGGTAAAATATTATTGGGTTTTACTAACTTGACATTCCTAGTCGTAACCCGAAGTCTGGATTTGGGTTATGCCAATATTCAATGTGCCGTATAACATAATATGGAAAACGTGGGATTATTACACCCCTATGTCTACCCCCTGGGGGGAATAATGGAGTGCGGTTCGGTAGAAACTAGAAGAGGAGCCTATAGTCGGTTACGGTATTGGTTTCGGCTACAAGTTAGTATGCGGTCTGACACTGTTATTAATCAATATCGGATAATGTAGTGACTAGTGACTGAATACCATACTGTACATAATAATATATTTGCGCCGCAAAAAATATCGGTATCGTTAAATAAAATGACTCATTAAGACTGTATTCACAAAATGAATTTACATAATGTTATTTTGTATATATTCCCGAGTACCTACAAATCAAGTGGAGAATTAAGCATGGCTAAAAAACACGTGAATAATTTTGACTACTTCTGCTCATTTATATTTTATTGACATTATTTCGAATTTTGAATTCCAAACAAATTTTAAAATATAGTTGATTTTGATTCACAAATCCTACTGTTTGCATTTTACAGTGTTTTAGTGCAAGCACGACTGCCGATCGAGAATTCCTGGATTCTAATCCTGGATTGGATACTAAAATATTATTGGATTTTTCCAACTTCGATTTTTTTATTAAAATGTCTAATAATTGTTCGGAGTCTACATTTGTACCCGGTATGTGGCAATAAGCTCACCACCTATTCCATGGGGGGATTTAAACGTAAGTGGTGAAACGTGGGAGTGTAGTATACTCCTCTGCCTACCTTGTCGGGGAGTACAGGCGTGATGTTGCGTTTTTTTGTAACATTTTATAGTATGTCTTTAACAATATGTCTACAGCACGAAACAGGCGGTCAAGAGTGCGTAAACTACCTAATTGCATCTAGGTACAAAAGTTCTGACAAGGTCTAGTGTCTGTTGTTTAACGTCAGTATTGCCCGTTATTTACTGACTATCATGCATCCAAAAGTTGATCGTACCTTGATAGATCTGTTTTGAATCTTCCAGCATTCCACTGGTCGTAAACGCTCGAATCTGATTAATTATTTATATCCAAGGAGTGATCAATCATTATCTCCCGTTTACTTTTGCTAACATGTACACACACTTGATAAGTTAGATGCCTGTCCGGTCGGGAATCGAAGCCGGAACAGCTTACGGGTTAGACCGGTGTGGTAAGCGTTACGCTCAATTGCTCGCTCATTAAGGTAACATATCTTCTAGACATGATATATGATTCTACATGTATTTACTTAACGGAAACTGCCTCATGGCCGTAGGTTAACAAAAAACTAGTAAGCTTTTAACGTCCTTATTTACCTTTCATATTTATTAAGAATAATGAGTCTCTACACCATTTAAGCAAAATTTACATTTTTAATTTCAGTGATGTAATATTTTCAATGTGAAAGACCCACGTCGGGTCTGTAAAGATAAAGTTGTTGACACTTTTCTGACTACCCCGAAAGGGACCCAGCGTAAAGATCTATATTATTAGATAAAGACTATTAATCAAAATTAACGCAATTGACTGCCTCGTTGGTCGTATTTGTTGCAAGCGCGACTGCCGATCGAGAAGTCCTGGGTTCATCTCCGGGTCGAGTTCTATTGGATTTTTCTAAAAATTAGAATTTCTAGTAGTGACTCGGAGTCTGGACTTGTGCACGGTGTATGGCAACAGACTCACCACCTGTTCCATAATGGGACGTAAATGTAACTGGTGAAACGTGGAGGTGTATTATACTCCTCTGCCTACCTCTTCTGGGATTACAGGCGTGATGATACGTTTAAAGCAATTTCGACGGATGCCTGGGTAAGGAACAAGCAGTTTTCAAATAACCCGTAATTTTTTTCGCTACAATTGTTTAAAGTGTCATTCATATTTTTAATGTTATACTTGGGAAAGAAATTTGCCATGTATGTCCTTTGTTCCCACTTCAAATTAACTGAATAAATTTGTGGAAATCTCGTGTGGAGCCAGCTTTTGCGTTTTGGAAGAGAGCATAGACTGCATCGAGTGATTGTTCTAAATACGCCCGTAAAAGACTGAAATACGGTTTGGAACAATAATAAGTTTCGTAAACGACTTATTTTGGTGTCAACAACTAGAGAGCATATTATTAAAAAAACGGATGGGTTTTTATAGGATTGATTATTTTACTAGGATAATCGTCTTAGTGTGTACACTGCGAAAAAGTCGAGTGGCCTGTTGTTTCAGTGATAAATCACTCTGCCCGCCGGATCAGGGTTGTGGATTTGGTTCACAATCAGGACAGATTTGTCTGTGATAAACACGTGTTTGTTCTGTGTATGGGTATCAAATTATATTCAGATATTTACATGATTTTTTATTAGCTAATTGGGGTGGCACAGGGTCTGTCGAGATGATGCACAGATGGCCGAGTTTGACGTGTCCAAATAAAATGTGTTATTGTTATCAAATTCGCACATTAATTATTTAATGCCAAAATGAATTCGTGTTAAATTGAATTGGTTGTCTTGTTTTACTCGACTTCTTATGTATGAGTAACTGTTTAATGAGCACTCGAAATTCAGTATGGCCGTTGGGAATTTACTATAATGTCCAAAATAGAATAAAATAAAGGCAAAATTTACGTCGATTTCCAATCCCACCGGGTAATGGAAATAATACTCTGTCTCGTTTATTTCAATATTTACGATAAAGACAAAAGATTGTTTAAAAAGCGTATATTATGTTTTATCTTAACCGCAATTGATCGTTGAAATTTGTATGCAAACAGAGTGTGCTTCTACATTATGTGACATGAATTTTATATATTTTCTTGAACAATTATGTGACAAAATGTGTTGTCGAGTTAATGTTGTGTTCTAAAAAAACTAGTACGAAATTGAATATAAATGATATATTAACCTAGGACTCTTGAAGGTGAAGGGAAATAAGCTTTTTCTGGACACATCCAGTCAGTCTTACGACGCGTGACATGTGCTAGTATTGTGGCTAAAAGCCAGTCTGCCATATTGAAAAAAATAATAATAAATGAACACTTATGATAGTTTTCTTTATTTTCTGTAAAAAAAATAAGTTACACAAGCGTATGCTATTTCTATTTGTTGTAAAGCTTATTTCGAGAATTCCGTGGATTGAAATGCGAATGTGGTAGGCAGATCTAAAATTGCACGAGTTCACATTTGTGTAAGAGCTGCATGGAGTTAGAAATTGAGAGGCGAGGGCGGATTGGATCTGTTTGAGCGATACAAGATGCAAAACAAGGCAAGCGTTTGTGAAATACTAGTAGTAGCAATAAAAAAATATTTACATGTACCTCTTCCGTATCGTATTTTGTAACGATTATCATTAGATTTTGTTCTTAAATCGATCTTTATAATCATTGATTTCTAGAAGCTTCTGTACATTACGATGGCGTCACTTGGAAATTTATTTCTCGTTATAATTTCAGTGAGTATATTATTATTATATCACCACGCCAGATCCCTCACTAAAAGGGCCCTAACCGAAAGGTCCCTTACTAAAAAGTCCTTTATTAAAAGTGCATACATGGTATACAATTTCATCCACTTGTTCCAGCAATACGTCATCTACTAGGACTCGTGCAGTAGTTCTCGACACATCTCATTCAAATACCAAAATTTTGGTCTTGTTTCCTATTAATTTTATAACCTTACTTGATGCATTCACATTTAAAGACTGTGACCAGTGTTTGTAGCCCATATGGAGTGGAGCCAATTAATACTGCATTATCTGTGTAAAGCGGGCAGTTCACAAATAAGTCAGCCATACATACTCCCACATTAATTTCCCGCAACTTTGGAGGCATTTATCCAACAATAAGATTAACAGGCTGGCAGTTAGTATAACATATTTTTAGGAACATCTCATGCTTGGATGATCTCAAATAAATTGATTCTGTAAAACTACATGTATGTAGTTATATGTACATAAATGCGTGTAATTGTGTTGGAGTACCGCCAATTTAGGAATATAAGCGCCTAATAAAACTGAACGGCGAGGAAATTATACATCAATGTAATATATTATGTAAGTAGAATTTATTTATTTATTTACACTTTTGTAGCACCTTAAGCTAAGGGTTACAAGGGGTGTACTTAGTGCCTAATGACATTCTCTGCCAGTCAACCCTGGGTGGTGGATAGAGCATGAGATAGGTGTACTTAACTTCAGCAATCAGTTATATATAGATGAATACACATAGACACATATACCTAGACTTCAAAATAGATATATACATAGACATATATATAGACATATACATAGACATATACATACACATATACATAGACATAGACATATACATAGAAATATACATAGACATATACATATACATAGACATATATAGATTATTGAAGTAAAGAAGCTAAATACACATAAACATATATAAACATACATACATAAACTATATAAATGACTATATATATATAGACATTTATATAGTATGTATGTGTATTGTATTTATAGTATATAGACTTTTTCAGACATATTGTATTTATATTTATATTTATATGGTATATAGACTTTTTCAGACATACGTACACATATATATAATACATAATCATAAATGCATTCGTATACATAAAAATATATGTACATATATACATGTTCGCTTACATAAATTCTAATACTCGACAGTTATACGGCGGGTACTTATACAAAAATAGCTACCTAATAGGAAAGAATAAGAAATAAAATTAAAAATGTCAAATGCATAAGTTAGTTACTTGATAAAAAAAGATTACGAACCAGCCCCTTAAACATGCTCCGGCTAGATGCTTTTTAGATAAATTATTAAACGATAATGATAATGAATATTATCATTACCAGTACTTATTAGCATATTTTCGCGTAAAACGTATTTGTTCTGCCTCTGGATGTAAAAAGTGTCCATATAAGTACGTACTAATATGTATGTATATGTGTAGTAAATTTACTTTGGGATCAGATGGCTCAGATGGCTGCGGTTAGAGGTATCCCAAGAAGTTTATTATTGCGTAACATCACGCCCTTAATCCCCGAAAAGTTAGGCGGAGGAGTGTAGTACACTCCAACATTTCTCTAGTTACGTTTACGTGCCACCATGGAATAGGTTTCTGGTGGAGAACGCAACAACGGCAATAGATAATGCAACACGGGAGATACTAACTTAATGCCACGAAGATAACAGACTATGATATAATACGTACTTGTCAAGATTTAGACTATTGACTAGAAATTTTATATCTAGATAATACTGTAATCTTATAGTACTTCCGTTTCAGCCGCACCAAAAGGTGATTCATTAAAATACGAGACTTCTCAGGCGGATAAATAGAAATAAAGGATAGACAAGTAGAGATAGGGGATTAGGGAATTTGGGGAGCGGTGTTGGAATTGGAGAAGCGAAAGGCAATAAAATTTGAGAATTTATACAGGAATTGGGAGAAGATATAATGAGAGGTAACAAAATGTGGTGCCAGCTCCGACGCACGACTGGAGTTTACTCCTTAAGTACGATTCTTTTTGAATGTGCAATAGACAAAAAACGTGCCATCACACCTATAATCCCTGAAGAGGTAGGCAGAGAGGTGTAGTACACTCCCACGTTTCACCAGTTACGTTTACGTCCCAATATGGAATAGGTGGTTAGTCTATTGGCATACACCGGGCACTAATCCAGACTCCGAACCGTTATTAGAAATTATATTTTTTAGAGAAATCCAATAGTACTCGACCCGGGATTTGAACCCAGAACCTTTCTATCGGCAGTCGCGCTTGCAACCAAAACGACCAACGACAAAGATTGTAAATAGACGGGTCTCTTATAATATTGAAAGTATCCTTGTTCACTATAAACATACAGCACACAAGCATGGCCTGTCGGAAGTTACACAAGCCATAAATCTAGTTCTGTTATTATATTATAATATCATATTGTTTTATCATCATCTGCTGTTTAAAATTCACGTTACAAAAGTCATTATTTTGTTACACATATATGTTTGTCTCTTTCCGCGTAACGCCTCAGTTTCAGTTAACACTTGATTTCACTCCTCATATAACTTGCGTACCAGGCATTATAATTCAAATCATCTGAGTTGAGTAATGTCTAGCGCCACCAGCTTTTGAGCAAATAACGTTGTAGATTTTAGTTTTTACAGTCACGTGGTGAATCCCTTTTAATTGGTAACATAAAATTGTAACGATGATTCCATCACTGTCGCAATTGAATATTATTGCAAGTACAGTATCCTTAGTATGCTTCGCGCTAACGCGTGTCTTTATCAATATCACTGCAAGAGCACGGCAGAATTCGTCTTATGGCTATCCTAGTAGTGGGAGGGAAAATGTATCCTGCGGTTCGGTGCTTTACTGGTGAAGCGGAAGGGTACTAGATACGGAAAAGGGAGGGGCATTCTCTCGTCTTAGTAAAAGTTGTGGAAACCTTGCTAAGTATGTACATATGTAGATTTCCTTACATTATTTTCCTTCAGCGTCGTAACATATGATATTTAGTATTAAAAACCCAAGGAATTTCTTAATAATTAGCTTTGCGGAATAAGTACAGTAATACCTAATTTATAATAATGATTATTTTGTATTTTATTCAATTGTTTTATTATTTTAACGTTGACATAATTTAAACCTGGTGTATAATTATATCACTAATCAATTTGTAAGGTGTCAGTAAGGTAATTATACTAGAATTTAATATCAATTACATTATAGTTTGTTATATTAAAATTTTTCAATATGTAATAGAACTAAGTTCACAACTAATATTTGTATGCTCAGATTGGGCTAAGTGCTTTATGTACTTAAGACAGATAAATGATTTGATTTGAAATATATAAAATAATTATATTACGGTATGGCAAATCATTACACCACCATGTATAGTTGAGGAATTGAATATATCAATTTCAAAATAATGAATTGAACCGTAAAAATCCGCTGACATGACCATCCAAGTGGAAACAGATATAAATACATTAACATTGAAAATGCGTATGAAACTTGCGGAAACGGACATTTATATAGAAATATCAATTGGTCCTCGTTCATGACTGCTGCTATCGACTGAGCTTCAACTTGGAATAATTCAAACAAGTGAAACTATGAATATAGCATTTATTTAAAGTAAAAGTAAATATTTGAAATATGACGGCTACATGGAAATAGTAACCTAATGTTGCTTCATACTTAAATTGAATCAAGTTGAGACCTTTTTTGCTTTATTCAGTACCCAGTGGGGAATCGTTTTTTGAACACTTATTTCTTTCATGTTGAAATTTCTGTAGCTTTGTTGTATATGATGTTTATTTTGTCATATATACTGTGCGTGTAGGTACAGTGCATCTCCGATTTGGCGTTAAAATAATTTATAGTACAAATCGGGCTCTTAAAATATTAGTGATTTCAATATTGCTGTAATCGTAATGTAACTTTACAACTGTGTTCCAAATCGATAGCGCTTAAATATATTAGACTGCTGTAGTTAAGATTTAAGAAGGATTAAAGCAACTGTTTTAATAATAATAATAATAAGGCTAATTCGGTTTTTGAATTGCGTTCGTTTTGGTGTCTTATTTTACACGAGGAAAACTTAAGATTAGTTTATTAACCGAGAATTAGCGAAGCTAGACGTAGATAAAAATATTTAGTGCTAGAAATAGTTATAAAGGAGGCCTAATTTATAGACCAAATACGAACAACAAATATTAGAATATATGACAATTCTACTTAAGATAAACCCTGTTACTTAGTTTGAAGTACTAAAAGTCCACTTGATCGCAGGTTTGGACCTGTTCGGAAATTATTTCGACTGTTTAGAATATTTATCAATTTTATTATTATTAAATTTTATTTAATTCAATTTATTATAATTTTTTTTTGAATTAGCAAATCGATTATTACAACTATCGTCCAATGTTACTTTGAAATTTACCATGCAATAATAAATACAAGTGGCGCGAAAAACTGAAAGTAGAGCTCAGTGGCGTACTGTTGGAAAAGCCTATGTCTAGCAGTGGACCGGAACAGGCTAACGATGGTGAATATGTAGATTTAAAGATCAACGTTGACTTATCCTGTGTGCCTGTTCTTATTTTATTATTAACATAACAAGTGATAAAATGCGTAATCTATTAATGAGTTAATATTGGTCTAACCGGGAATCAACGTGGTGTGCAAAGTAGTGGTAACATCAGACGACTACACAAACTCATGCCTTTAATAATGTGACGCCTGTACGTGTAACAAATTGTGAAAATTATATTTACTAGTATTTACATTGTATCCATTGTTATGAAAAGTTTGTCGGTCAATCGATATGGTTCATGGCATACAATTTTGCCGACTCTATAGCAGGTTGTAACGCACACATATATATAGGTATATATACATATATATTCGTTTTTACATATTAATCGTTATAATCGAATAGTGTTTGTTACGAAAGATATTTTCTGAATGTTATAATAATAATCAGCATGTTGACATTTATACTCATTACATAGGCTGTTGAAATATAAGGGTTTTCCTCATACTATATGAAAATGCTCGATTACTTACTAAATATAGTTCGCTAGATTCCGTATAATGTTTGGGCCAATAAAGTGTCACTTGTAGGAACTAAACTGAACTTGAAAAGTTTGTAACGCCTTACTCGATTCTTGAAAATCGCCTATACATTATTTATATTCGTTAACGATATGTAATTAGTGTTTCCGATTTAATTAAACTGTTAATGTATTCATCGTCGTATTTATAACATAGAACAATGGTGCCTTTTAAATCCTTCATATTGTGTATTTATATCTATGAGGACTTAAATTGTATGTCGTACGACAATCATCGTGCTCCAGATTGTAATTTTAAAAAAGAAAATTCTCATTCAGCATTGGAGTGCATTTCTAATGGGGATTGTTTTAGGGTCCTTAAAATAGACGGGCTCGGAGAGTAGAGCAGATTTTGATTATATTTAAAATTAAACGCTAGCCTAATAGGCAGTAATAGCCTAGTGGTTTGAATCAGCCTCACTCCGGGGTACTGGGCTCAAATCCTGGCGCGCACCTCTTTACAAAATGTGCGTTTTAAATTTAAATATCACTTGCTTTAACGGTGAAGGAAAACATCGTGAGGAAACCTGCACACTACAGTTCATAATAAAAAAAAATGTTTTCTAAGACGTGTGAAGGCTGCTAACTGGCACTAGATCAGCGTGGTAGACTATGACCTTAACCCTCTCATTCTGAGGAGAGGCGTCTCCAGCAGCGGGACGATAAAACGGGTCGGGAGAAAACAAAACTGCGTACATTTTAATTGTTTTATCACGGCGCTCGATAATCAGCTTCCCGTGAAGCATTTCTTGTAATAAGTAAAAGTACATAAAAAATCTGTAGTAGATTATTTAAATCAATCACAACGGTAGATAAACACACCGGCCTGTAAATGTAAATTTAAATTAGTTCCAAACGCTGTTGAATAGCTGCATTTTCTAAATATCTCACTAGTGATAAGTGTTGTGTAATCACGCAATAAGTACCTATTTTACGCAATACATCAGTCGACTTCGAATGTTTGAGTATCACAGATGGACATTTTGAATGAGATACGTACTTATATTCTTAATAACATCAATGTGTAACGTTGTCAAAATTTTGACAGCCCTCATAATGCTCGTTAAATTATGAGGGCTCATTTCGTTTGTGTGTACGAGCACTGACAAGGTATACTTACCTAGAACGTTTAATATAAATATGTGTCAGTCGAGCCCGCGTCAATACATTCCAGATCGCCAAGAAATAAGTACGAGTACATAGTAGACGGTTTTACACTGTTACAGAAAATCCTAGTAGAAATAGAATTCTAAAAAAAGACGTAATTTTTTTATATTATTTTCACACCCCTTTTGTATAAAATTGTGTAATACCCTATCATCGCTATTTGCTACCGCACAACGGCACCGTATAGATCGTGGCGCGGGGCTGATTATGTTAATATAAGATCTGCACGTGTCAACAAAAGTTAGTTATGGCATGGATTGTGCCTTCCAAAAGAATACTGCCCTCGACTTCATTACGAAGTTTAAAAAAAGAATAGTAAAAAAATATTTTTCTAAAAATATAGATTTAACCATAAATACATAAATATGAGCGCGCGTAATCGTAATCGACTCCAAAGTGTATAAGGTGTGATTGGAAGGTAACATTTTGCTATGATACACAAGGGTGGCGTGAAAATATACATACCAATACAGTTCTCGTATTGATATTGTAATTCACAAAAAAACGTGCACAGTGTATTGTAATGTGTGTAGGTATTGTACGTTTGAAGTCGGTTGTATTATTGGTGAGCAATAATTTTTGAAAGTTGTTAAGATTAGACGTTAGTTAAAAGTTAAGGAACGAGACAATCACATGTTAGATCACAATACTGACACGCAATAATATAATAATTACTTATCACAATAAATAAAAATATATGTTTGCGTGTGTGTGTGTGTATGTGTTTGTATTTTTGTGTGAGTGTGTGTGCGTTTGTATTTGTGTGTGTGTGTGTTTGTATTTGTGTGTGTGTGTGTGTTTGTATTTGTGTGTGTGTGTGTGTGTATTAGTATAACCCGTACTATTGTTACCATTACGGTCGTAAGTTCAATTAAGATCACGCTAAGCAAAATAATCTATTGAACTAGATAGAATTATACTTAGAAATCTGGTCTTAGATTAAGGGGCATCCTTTCAATATGTGAACGCATCATTTTTCGGTCGCAGTGTTAGAATGTATTGAAGTTACTTCTTTAGGCGCGCTATGAAAAAATGATTAGAGTGAAATTTTAAGATCCGTCATACAAAAATTACAGTATGAAGTTGCAGCGGTTGAGTTACAGTATGAATTTGCAGCGGTTGCAGTCTCGAAACAAAAGCTATCATCAAAATAGAAATAGAAGCTCTATTAGTCGCGCAAGTTGGCACCAT
>DVPD01000296.1:0-12274 GCA_018237605.1 Apyrrothrix (Melanopyge) sp. n. Burns01
GGTTATTTTTTTTACTCATTAAATTCCAATCACAAATGTACCACGAGCGTAACATTACATATAATAAAATCAACAAGATCGTAGTAACCTTTTGGAAACATTCGGACGACGTCGGACGACGAATGCGTTAGCGATCGGACCACTTGGCATTCTTTTAAAACACATGAGTACCTCAAAAAACCTACATTTCACTTTAGCCTTCAATGAATTTAGGTGCACAAATTTCTATCCGTGCTTTTGTCCTTATGCACCTAATTCGCTACTCGAATGCAGCGGAGAGCTCTAATGGGTCTCGAGCGGCCGCGTGGGGAGTGCTCGGCGCTAAATTGCGGAATAGTGGGGTCAAGTGGCTCGGCATTCGGCGTATGGCAGGCGATTGGACATATTGCACGTGAGCTCAGCTCAATGCGCGCGGCTGCTGGGTTAGATGGTTTATGAGCCACCTAGAAACGTGCAAGGCGGCTCTCCGCTCGACCTACTGCTGCGTATCGACAGGCTCGTCGTGAATCCTTGATTTAAAGAAACTCGACGAAGGTTTAGTCAAAATCTCATATTTGACGACACCAATTCTGAATATATGAGTAACAACTGTATGTAAACACTTCATACATATTTAGTGTCCACTCAAATAAATCGGCTCGGAGAGCAGAGCAGATTTTGGCCGTATCTAAAATAAAATATTAGCACATTTCAATAAAGTGTACTTATTTTTATACTTCAATTGTTTTGTGATGGCGTTCGAGCATCCGATTGCTTTAAAACAATTGGCATGTACAAATACACTAATTAAAATGTGCTAAAGTTCTATTTTAAATGCGATCAAAACGACGACCATCTGTTCAGCTCTCCGGGTCGAGATATATAAATGGTCCCTGGGTCGGAAGGTGTTCAAATCCGTGCGGTCGGCCCAACCGTTTCCATCTCAATAGCCATCCGTCAATGGGTTTGGGTCTATACACTGCGAGCGTTCGTACACGTCTTCCGATAAATCTTTTCATTGTCCAATTAATTTTCCCCCAATTGGTTTCCAGTGCAATGAAAGATTATTTCCTAAGCTAAGGAAGGCATATATTACATAATGTTTTTGAAATTACTTAAAATGTTTACGTTTCCTGCAATAAAAATCTGTAACTGTTAAGTATTTGAACTCATTACGACTAAATTTTCTTACTTCTCTCCTTCTTTCTTTCTTTTATGTCGCCCGCAATGTTTCGCGCTAAGCCGTAAGGGAGACTGGCAGACAATACTATTACCACTAAGTCCGCCTTTTCCACGAGCTCTTGTATCTTGGTGTAAGGAAAAAATTTAAATAAGCAATTAAATAATTAACTAAATAAATAAGAAGTACGTAAGGCAATTTACTCATATCTCAACACAACCAACAACTCGTACTCCTTGATATTAGATAGTAACGATATGTTGTTCGTTTAAAATAATTTGATGAATGTATTAGCGCGTGTCACATTGCGCGTATTGAGGTCAGTTTATTAAAAAAAGAAAAGAGGTCGATCAATGGCGATTAAAATAACGAAGGTTGGATATAAGTTTGGGTTATAAAAACAAAATAAAAACAAGTAAATAAATAAATAAACAAAACGTATGGAGTGAATTTTTTAAATAACGTGTGTAAAATCAGTATTTATTAAAAATATTAAAAGTTCAAGCATTATAATCCTCAAAAGGCTTTATAGCGTGGTTAGACGTGAGGTCCACACGACGATTGATGCTGTTGCAATGCAATGGTGGTCGACCATAAGTAGGTCACGTCGACTCAAGTAATAACCGCAACGTATATATTAATATAACATAACGATTGTATATCGCCATAGAAGTAGGCAGAGGAGTGTAGTACATTCACCTGTTGTTATTGGTCCCACCATACGGAATAGAAGACGAGCTTATTGCGATACACCGGCCACAAATACAGACTCCATACTACAACTGGAAATTTAAAATTATAGAAATCCAATAATACTTTAAGCGACCCGGGGATCGCAGCCAGGACCCCCCAGTTAGCAGTTGCGCTTGCAACCACACGACCAACGAGACAAAGTCTGTTTACTTAAACTACATGACTGTCATACTTTGCACTTCATTATCAGATTCAGATGAAGTCACAAACGTACCTTTACGTAATGTTAAGTATTCTAGCCTTTGTCGGCCCACATTTCTCAATTTCTCAATAACAGCTCAGCGTGTGTCTATCTCATATATTTATCGCTTCGTTGCTGGCGAGTGGGTAGTCGGGCGGCAGTGTCTGAATGCAGCGGAGTGTAATCTATGTGTAAACAACGGTCGGTATGAATGGGCCGTGACGCGGTATAGAGTCCCCCCGCACCGCCGTCCACCACCCCCGCGACCCTTCGTCTACTAAACGCGAAAGGTCAGCGGTGACGTGGCCTCGCCGCACAATCGTGCCCTACACTGTTTTGTGTGACTTGACGACAATTGCAACACATATCAACAGAATTAATTAATGTATGTAAAACGTACTAATGGAAAGTTCCGGTAACCGTACCTCGCCTTAGTGAACAGTTTGAAGAAATTAGTATTACCGTTGTCGCAAGATGATAAGAAAAAAAGTTTGTTTTCAATCTAAACGTGAGCTGACCTTATTAGAGTTCTATCTATTTAACATCACGCTTGTAACCCACGAAGAAGTAGACAGAGACGTATAGTAACACGTAAAGTACACTCAATCGTTTCACCAGTTACGTTTACGTTCCAGCATGGAATAAGGAATGCGTCTATTGCCACACCCCGGACGCCGAGCCACTGTTGGGAATTTCAAGTAGAAATTGTAAGTTAGAATGATCTAGCCGACACGGGCATCGGATATAGGACCTCTCGATCAGCAGTCGCGCTTTGCAACCATTCGACCGACGAGACAGTCAAGTTCTATCCATTTGAGAGGAAGCTAATTGAATCCGTTGTACAGAGTAGTAGGCACAGCATGACAGTAATAACGACTATACTGCCATGTTTCTCAGTTGTATCGACTATGTATGAACTAAAACCATATCCTTAGCCTGCCTACAATATTGACGCTAGTAGATTGATATCTACAGAAGCTAACATGGTCTTTATCAATTGGGTGCACGAAATTATTTAAGACAATTATCAATCATTCATAAAAAATCAACCATTAGGAGCTGATGGGAATCGAGCCTTAGGGAGCAATGTACGAGCGTTAGTAGATTACTAAGATGAATGTGATTTATTAATATTATGAGATTATTTTATAAACGATCAAGGACCCGCGCCTTTTTATCTAAATTTACTTGAATGTTAACGCTGAGTGCAATAGTGAACTTTCAAATATAATTTATTCGGTTCGTAAAGCTACAAAAAGAAACGAGTAACAGGAAGATTGCGTCTATTTATTTATTTATTTATTGCAGTCATGCTGAAAACTAGGTCTCTTACATTTCTTTGTTTGTACCCGCATAGACTCTGTCAGGGCGCTCTGTCGCGATGCCAAGCGGAAAACCTTTCTCACGGCTAAAGTTTTTGAGGTCGCCCGTATTCGACAAGCATAACAGAGCTTTGTGTTATTATATCCAATAACTCCAACACATGGTCGTCCTCAATACGAGCCGATTGATCGTCAGCGGCACGCGCTTCCGGCGAGCCGCGGCGGCCGACGCGATAAATACATTAGACCTCGATTAATATTGGGCAGTAAGGCCCTTGCGGAACGTCGCCTTCACCGCTGTAACACGTACACAGTTACAAGAGCAATCGTTTCCCTATTAATCCACTTAATAAATAAAGTGAACTATATATAACATTACTATCATTCACATAATTTAATAGGAACACAGTACTAAATATTTCCATACATGTTGATTTTTTTCAATAGAATTTTGTTCATTACAATTACATTTACATTTACTAGACAGATCGCGAGCATTAAGATAGAATGGATAACAATATTTCTCACTTTACACCGGATTATAAATCAACGTCACGCGACATCGCCGTCGTCTAGCTGTCTCCACTCCCCACCCCGCACTGTCCGACGCTCCGTCGAGATCTGTTATTAATATTTATTTTTAGGTTCCCTATATGCTTCACATTAAAAAATATTTCATCCACAATTCAATATTTAGCATTGAAAAATTTTAATTAACGCGTTGCGGGAGCTTCCATTCCAAATGGTCAACTCGTTAATATCTTCGCTAACATTGATGTTGGCGATGGATGAAACTGAGTTCAGTCCATCAAATGGTGGGTCCGTCACCAGCCGTGAGATACCAGTGAAAACGGTAACCTTATCCAGTTATTTCCTGGTTCCAAATGGATTAATTCCGATTCAATTTCCCATGCAACATGTCCGTTCCCCGACGTGAACGCGCGACACCGCAGGGGCCACGCTCCGGTTCCTCGCACTAATGACCCCACGCACCGCGCACCGCCGCCGGCTTGGCTCCGACGGCGTGATTAATTACATTACACGTTGTATGCTCTGTACTATCACTCTCCTAACCCTAGGAAAATCATCAGGATAGTGTTCGGCAACTGGCAAGTCTAATTAAAATGTGCTCAATGTGGCAATGGTCTTTTTTAAATTATAAAAGCCGTGGATCCGCTACGTTTACAATGATGTAAAAAAAGATCAAATAGAAAACACTGTATTTTAAAACATCACGCATCATCTGCACGCTTCCTTATTATAAAAATGAACAACGGTTAAGTTGAAATACTATAATAAATAATATCAATTAACAGAACAGGGTGTAGGCAATAGAGTGCAATTGTTGCAGCAATAGAACGAGCGGTACTTTCAACACTAGGGATGCGCGACATTTATATTTTTTCCCTGAGGTCATTGGTTACTCAGTATTATTACAAAAATATGACTAATAAGTAATTTATGTATATATATAATATGTCAGTAATAAAAACAATACTTTCTAGTAGTTGCCCGGAGTGTGCATTTGTCTGGCATATGGCAATAGATTCACCACCTATTCCATAATGGGACCTAAACGTAACTCGTGAAACGTGGGAGTGCTACACTTCTCTGTCTACCTCTTCGGACATTACAAACGTGATGTTATGTAAAAACAAAGTTTGAGTTTTAAGACATCCGGATAACTTTGTTATATAAACATATGGCGGTCATATTTCATTCGATCTGCGCGGCCCGATTTCCGACTTTAAAGGATGGATTCGCTAGAAAATTGAATGGCTTTAAATCGTTCCGAAACGCACTTAATCGTATGCTTGCGATCCGATCTTCTGAAAAATCGATCCTGATCTGCGCGTCACTAGTCGGCACCCCATTCCCCGACACCAGTGTATGCATACGTCAGTGACTCATTCGGTTTACATGCCATTTACTAATATCTATTTCCGTAGATACGCCGCCACGCCAGCGCTGCGTATCGTGTCTCATTACGTTATTGATAGCGCCTGAAGGTCAAGTACCTACCTGTTGCGATTCGCGAACGCATTAAACTTTGATTAACCCCGCTTATTCCGCCATACTTCACGTTTTTAATAACGCTAACGCAAAATACATATGCGCAGTAAAGAATTCTTGATTTTAGTGTTATTTTGGAAGTTCTTTGTTGTGCAGTTTCTGATATCATCGTGTGTACGAAAGTAAAAGGGAGCAGGAATTCCATTTGATGAAATCCAGTCATTGGTTCTAATGCTACGAGTACGTAGAGAGCAAACGGAGAGGTGTCGCCAGATGTTCGAGTTAATATCGTCATATCACAACATATGTCGAGCAGAGCCGTCGCCGCTTCGAGAAATATCGAGAATATAAGCGTAACATATTCAAATGGAGATGCCATCTGAATATTGAACAAGAACACGTAATATCTACCTACACTGGCAAATTAAATACATATCTGGAACTCCTATCTGAAATGCGAATGTGGGTGCTTACAATAGTGATTGTAATAATGTTGGGATGGTGAAATAATCTCAGTAGTGAGTGAATCGTATGTGCGCATGGAAACGATTACGATCAATATTTCCAAATGGAAAGCAACACACGGAATTACGAATATTACGTAGCATATTTGTAATTGGGTAGTTTCACATATTATGTAAAAGCGTTAAAACCAAGAATAAAATTGTTGTTGGAACGTTAATACCCTTATACAAAATTAATATATTTCGTCAAATACTATATACATTTTCATATGAAATGGTATTCATTTTATACAACTGTTGTTGTACACTTGAATACTACGTTTACAACAACTACATAAATTGAAAAATGATTTATAAATTGTGATATCCACATTTACGGATATTTGAGATTTGGCAGATGTGTTACCAACAGAAACATACATAAATGTACACTTTTTCGCTCAACTAATTACAAGTTGAGTGCAATAGCGATCAGACGGGTGCAACATTCACAGGCTGGCTGCGGCGCGGCGTGGTATCGGGCGATCGCGCCTCGGTCTAACACATGTAGCAATCAGATGCTATCATAAGCACTACGTTTAGCGATTGTTCGATTAAAGACTAGTTCGACATGCTTGGAAATATCTTCTTGTTCTTGCTAAAATTCACCAAAATAAACATTAGTAGGTAATTAGACAAATGTATATTTACTCTGACTGAAGATTCCAAAAATTTTTTTTAAAATTTATTTGGAAATCCCTTTTATTAAGGAAATTATCTTAGAATTCCTATTAGGTACATCAGGCGATAACAAAATGTTAGTTGTTAAAAACTAAAAACATGGGTCATCATACAATGGTGCAATTTTACGGTACAGAAATCTGTCGGCTTGCTAAAGGCGCAAGTTATTCAGAACGATTCCTCATTTCGACACAGCTAACGCACAGTCCCGGCACTCCGGCCTCATTTCTACTATTCACGAATTTACGACGGCGCGAGAATTGAGCGAATCCACATAAATCACGCTTTATGAGGATCATATACCGGATTCTCGAATTACAATGACAAATCGCCAATCGGAATACGCCCGACCTGTATACAGTTATAGTTCATGTGATACAAATAGGTCAGCCGAAGATAATGTGAGACCCCGCTAGAAGTATTCGAACTCGGACGGCGAATATTTCTACAGGATTTGAGTGAACATTTCAGAATCGATACAATAGCAAAAATAAAATAGCTTAATACTAATTAACTAGACCACAGGTTTAGACGCGTATTTTTCAGGTAGATGCATATGTCGCCTTCGATATTCCAATAGTGACATCGCGCTGTCGCTACAGCGTGCTGTTGGCGTTTTTAAATCATAAAGAGAACTAATTTTATCAAATTTGAATCGTGGTCTTGCCTGTACTTTCAGGGCAATGTTCAATGGAGCAGATGAAAGCGATCCGTTGTCCGTGGCACCAGTGATCGGAGCAAGGCCGGGGGGCGGCAGATGCGGCCGGTGTCGCGTATCGCCACACGGGGCCGTGACAGTCACGTACTGAGTTGAGTAGGTATGTACATAGCAGCGCACAGCGCTATATTTTTTTTAGATATTTAAGAGAGTCCCTTACTTGAAGGTGAGTTTTAAGCAAGCATATTTTGACATAATTTTGCGTTCCGACACAATGTAACCCGAAAGTGGTTGTGGTTCAGCGGTAAAATATGCAGGATTGTTTCTGGTGTCTATTTAGTTTGCAATCTTTGAAATAGGATATAGAACAAATAGTTTTTCATTTTTAAAAGACGAAAATCATTGTAGATCTACAATAAAATAAATTTTAGAAGCGTTTCAATCTAAATCCTAACGTCTCAAAGGGGTGTTGTATCATTTCTCAACAACAATGGATTCATTTTCGCACGGTGACTTCAAAGTTAAGCAACTTATCTGACCTTGAGTGGGACGTAATCTCGCTAATATCGTATGCGCCGGGGAACCCACGGCGAGTGGGCAACGTGACTCATTGCCGCGGTTCGATCACTTACGCCTTCACCGGGCCCGCGCCCAACACAGCGCGGTGCCAAGGAGTCTTTCCAATTATAGCACCTATGCAAATTTTGGGAAGACATGACTAAGATCGAAATTCTAGTTTTGAAATCGCAATAACTAGAAAAACTAGGTTTTTCATTTTCGTTAAACGTATTTGTAAGGAGACGTGCTACTCATATTTAAAAAAAAGAGTAGGTTGAAACTAGGATACTTCAAACACCTCGACGAGTTTCAAAAACATGCGTATACAACGGGACTGGCTGTTACCGAAACAGCCAAGCTGGTGATATACAATTGACAAATTGCAAATTCAAGGAATACGCCCGATACCGGAATAGATCAAATATGTGGATTGTGTACGGGTCACTAACCCCGTTCCGCAAACAGGATGTTGGCAACGTGTTTGCGTTTGTTGCTGATCCGTCCACATATACATTATCCATCGCACACGCGGATTGTAGGTAAAAAGTAAATACATGACAATTTAAAAATAACAGTGAAACTGTACTGTGCGAAACGTAGAGTTTATCGTTATTTTTGACATCGCCAAGACACGCGACTTGGAAGTATTCTAGTTATCAAATACACAACTCAAGCAAACCTTGCATAGATGGAACATGGACAGTCATAGTGCGGCTAGTTCATCAGTTCGAAGTCGCTTAGTGAGCTATGCTTAGAATTCCTTTGAAGAAGAGGTTCAAAACGCGACAATTCCACATACAACTAAAGTAAAAATACTTCAAAGGATTAGCAAACTAAAGTGGTAGTGCACTGGGCATATCTGCCAAACAATCGACAGCCGTTGGAGTAACCGAGTTCTGGAGTAGAGCGCCCTTTGGCTAGGTGGCATGACGGTCTCAGAAAGGTTGCGGGGAGAAATTGGAAGCGGCAAGCCAAGGACAGGACAGGGCACGACCGCCTTCATTAGGTAAGGCATATGTTCAGCTGTGGACTGAAACAGGCTGACAATGATGCGTAAAATATGATTTTACATATGTTAACTAAAGTATTTAAATTGAGAACAACTCAATTGATATTGTTTTTGTTCAATTGTCTTCGTATAGTCTAAGAGACGCCAATATTGAAAATGCCATGCACGTCATTCCATGCTTGACGTTTATATGGTAATAATTAAATTGTTATGCTAAAACGTAAAGATCTTTAATTACATTATTATTGTTTCTTGTTAAACAGCGATTCATATGTTGGTAACTGCAACACAATCCGCGATGATCATATCGCGGTGACATCACCCGTTTCTTGCTAGTAACTTCGTTTTTCCCATCTTTGTTATCCTCGTGGAAGAACTTCGATGATTATCATGTTACCCTGTCATATGTTTATTGATTGCTTGTCATATAAATGGATATGAAGATAAGGAAAAACCTAAAATCATCCCTGTAATGACCGAAGACGGCCTCGTTGGTCGTGTTGGTTGCAAGTGCGATTGCCGAGCGAGAGGTCCTGGGTTCAAAACCCGGGTCGAGTACTATTGAATTAAAAAAAAAATTAATTTCTAGTAGTGGCTCAGAGTCTGGATTAGTGCCCGGTGTATTGCAATAGACTCACCACCTATTCCATGTTGGAACGTAAACGTAACTGGTGAAACGTGGGAGTGTACTACACTCCTCTATCTACCTCTTCGGGAATTATAGGCGTGATATTACGTCAATTACCGAAGAAATAGACAAAGGAGTATGGCACACCTTTCACTAGTTATCTTTACGTCTCATCATGGAATAGGTGGTGAGCCTATTGTCGTACACCGGTTACAACTCCAGACTCCGAGCCGCAGTCTCGTTGGGCAGTCGCGCTCTTAACCACACAACCAACGAGGCGGGCGGGATCTGAAGATCATTTTGAAATTCCCGCAATGTGACTGTGAAAATAAGAATAATGCGACGAGTACGAAACGCGAATTCATTTGTTTTACAAGTTGCATTATAATGCGTTCAAGTTGCTCATGTTCCGCACCACGGCGTCCCATCCACATGCGTGTAATGAGATTTGATACTGTAAACGTAATAAGTGCCTCAATAGAATATTAGAGATTTGCCTCTGATGCCCGTACACTGAGAATGTCCAGCACTTTGGGCAGAAAGTGTTTTACAACCCGTAAGTCACTTTATGGTATCAAAATTATACTATCCAACGCCATTACATTGCTCCGACTAACCGTACATGTTTCGACGCAGTTGTAACTACAGAGGCTAGCCAAGATAGATCTATATAGACGACATTATCTAATGGGTTCTGTTAACCCTTCCCCGTCCCAATCAATAAAATAAAATTGATATTTCAGAGCATGAACAATGAATCTAAGAGATGTGTATATACAGTGTAAACTCCATGTAACGTCACTCGATTTAACGACAAACTCTCTAAAGCGTCGAAATCAATTGGCTTTGGTTGGTTTAGGTAATATATACAAATATATTTTTCTTCTCTCCATATAACGACCACTCTCTATAACGCCATAAAATGCAGAGTCCCTTCAGTGTCGTTATTTAGAGTTAACACTGTATATGCATACTCTGTCGGTTTCCTTCCATTTATCAACATCATCATAAAGTTCTTTATTGTTCCAGTGCTGCACACAGATCTCCTCAGGGAACGAGAGAGATCAAGACCATAGTCACCACTCGTCTCGTTAAAGAAATCGTATTTGTCGTAAGAATAGGCTCATTTGATCGGAATATTCATATGAACGATCAAGTCTTGACTTTTTGTGGCTTACAATTTCATTTCCATGACTGCCGTCGGTACTTTTGAGTTGAAGATAAATTCTTAATGCAATATGCGAAGAAGTAATGTTAAATAAAATTTGCTGTTGTTGTATAAATTTACTTAATGCGGTGTATATTGGACTAACTTTTTTCGTAAAGAAAGGCGTACACAGGATACTAATAGAATTAAGTTCTTGTAAATACTTTAGAATATTATGTACAATGATTCAGTTAAGTGTATACAATTTTTCAAAACGAATAGGGGGGTCGTCGAGGACTGAGAAGCAACAGAAAAAGATACGAACAGAACAAACAGAAAAAGCTACAGTATTATGGACACACAGGTTATATAGAAGACAGAGAAGTATAATCTGTCGCTATAAATTGCTTATGTGGGTTATGAGAAAGCCTTTGATTTTATCGAGACTTGGGCTGTGCTGTGTGTCTCTTCAGAAATGCCAGATTGTCTGTCAGAACATTGAGGCGTTGAAGAGTGTTTATAATGCTGCCACTATGTCAGTCAAATTACATGACAGCTGCTGGAACCACATCTAGCTGGAGTGAGGAGTTAGACAAGGAGATATAATATCACCGAAACTTTTTACCGCTGCACTGGAAGACGTGTTCAACCTGATGGAATGAAAAGGGCAGGGCAGTAACATTAATGATGATCATATCAGAAATCCCGGGTTTGCCCACGATATAGTAATTTTGACGGAATAGCTGGAGGACCTCAGCACTATGGTCAGTGACCTCAATAGTGCCTCACAACGGGTGGTTCTTAAGATGAACATGGGCAAAACGGAAATCATGTCTAACGTTCATGTCACACTATTACCGGTTGTCGTCGGCGGTACCAGTCGCAAAGTTGTAGACGAGTATATTTACCTGGGGCAAAGGCTCCGAATGGATAAGTTCAATTGCAAGGGAGAGGTGACTCGAAGGATCCAACTCGGATGGACAGAATTCTGGAAACTACGAAGTATCTTGACGTTCAAGATACCGTAAGTCGAAAATATTCGTACAATATGTGTTACCATTGTTGACAGCCCGTGCCGAGACGTGGTCATATGTATAAGTAAACGTGATTATATAATTTAAAATATTAAAAAGCAATTCAGTGCACGTTCATCCTTAAGAGTAGGATTATCGCATGGTTGAGTTCCCATTAACGTAAGGATGGGACATGAATCGGGGACTTTACAAAGGCTTTTAATTAAATGTATGTTCAAATAATCACCGTTTAAAATACAACAACGAACCCTTAATTAATTAGTGATTTAAAAGTGAAATAAGTCTTTTATAGTTTGATTGAGGACCGCTGTAAGTTTTTATGAATATCGCGTTCGTTTCTACACCATGAATGTAGAGTTCTTATATAAAGAGAACTCTACAAGTGGTAATGTACGATATCAGCAACTGTTCTTGTCGCAAACGGGTGGTAGGAATAGAGTACCTTATAATGACTCGTGGAGAATTTCATTACGTTTTAAGTTTGCCTTCTGTATTGTCTGTTATGGTGTAATAATAAAGGATAGATAAATAAAAGATAGCTATCTATTCTGTGTATTTCAAAGTTTTGCAATACATTCAGAAATTCAAAAAAGACCAAGTCATTGTAACAGTGATACATGACCAACAG
>DVPD01000297.1:0-12260 GCA_018237605.1 Apyrrothrix (Melanopyge) sp. n. Burns01
AGGATCTCACAAAGTTATGTGAAAAAGATAAATATTCTGTTATCTAAATTGTACGACTTGTTTGATAATTATAGTAACATCGAGCAAACAATGAGATTGCTCACAATAGTAGGGACAAAGGAACTTGTATAGCATCGGAAATCGTGAACTCAATTCAGCGGCGAAACGATTTGCTGTAGCTGAAATGCTCCGATGGAAAGCTATTCCGTTTTCCGAATGAGATATTGCTGTTTTTACTTACGGTGTTTGTAGCATAGATGCTCACGAACGTATTTTTTGATTGTTAGAGCTTTTTCTTTTCAACGATCGTCTGCGCACCCTGTTTCTGTATAATAAGCAAAATACATAGAGTTCCATTAAAGCCCTTTATATAGCTCTATTTTAGTAACGTAACATCACGCCCTTAATCCCCGAAGAGGTAGGCAGAAGAGTATAGCTCACTCCCACGTTTGACCACTTACGTTTACGTCCCAATATGGAATAGGTGGTGTGTCTATTTTGGTAACCGCATTGAAAACGATATCTGAAGCCTTCGTAACAACCGTTAACACTTATTAAAATCCTTGAAGAAAGCTTAAAACACCCGGTAGACATCTTGACCTCTATGCATTGTCTCCACCTTCCGCTAATTGAATTGAAATTAACGCGCATGGAGTGATAGTAATTTAGAACGCTCTTAATATAACTTTGAGTAACACTGACCATTAAAAAAAACAGAATTACGACGAAGTTAAGAGAAAAAAAACAGAATAACGACAAGTTAATAGTTGACTTAATATGATGATTCTCTTTCATGATTAGAGTATGTGTTTCAGGTCATTGTATTTATTATACCAAAATTGTTATTAATTCATAATTCAAACACAGCTTGTAATACGTTCGTCTCATCACAAGCGAAGAACGATTTTATTAATATAAAATAAAATATATCCGTAAGATCAAACGTAACATCATGCGTGTAAACCCCGAAGAGGTAGGCACAAGAGTGAAGTCCACTCCCACTTTTCATCAGTTACGTTTACGTTCATAATATGGAATAGTGGGTGAGTCTATTGCCATACACCGGGCACAAATCAGTCTCCATACCACGACTAGAAAATTCTACTAGAAAATTTAAGTTAGAAAAATCCATTAGTGTCTGACCAGGGATTTGAACTCAGCAGTCGCGCTTGCAACCAACACGACCGACGAGGTAGCCAAGCCTGCCAAATAGAGGCTGAATCTCTGTATGGGAATAGACTGATGAGGATGATTTCTGTATCAAAGGTCCTTTTGTAATTGCACTTCGCCAATTTTCGACGATAATACAAGTACCTAACTGCTGGCCAATTTAGATAGATAGAAATAGATAAGGGAGTGCTCAATGACAAGCTTAGTAATATATAGCTTATGAATGTACATAGTAATTAATGTGCAGAATATTGGATAGCGGCCGATAGCTTGTTAGTTCAGAATTCTGCCTCCCATTTCCGGAGTCGTAGGTTTGAACTTTCAGCACCTTTACTATAAGCATTCTATATGGTTTTTTAAAGCTTTTAATGGTTTTTTAATGCGTCGTGACTTCTCCATATGTTCTCTTAGGTGTGTAGTCTACGAAAATGGATTCCAATCTCACACTGTATTCAGTGTAACATTTATACTTACAGTTAATAAATGTCATAGGAATTCCTCGTTGTATTTCAGCGCCCCTCAGGCTATGCTGTGTTAGGAAAAGACTCCCGGCGTTGTTACAAAAAAGTCTTCGTAGTCTTAATTGTGCTTTTATAAAGATACATTATCTTCTTGTTAAATGTATATGGCAATCCTAATTTAAATATATTTACTTCAATACCATTTTCTCGTAGTGATTCTTAATAACTTCATAAATTGTTCGTTGGCTAGCACTTTAGACGTAGTCTTAACCCTTCTCATTATGAGAGGAGACATGTCTAACAGCGGAAGCATAAAGGGGTTGGTGATAGATAGATGTAATTGTAGATAGATGTAACGATACGAGTCGGGAGGGAGGCGGAGATGTAATTGAAAACACAACATTTTATTCAATGTAGGATATTTATGTCAGTACATAATATTCATACAGCATTTTAATGTATGTATACTGAAGTAAACATATTTGTAATGCAATATATACTTTATAAGTGCAAGAAACTGTTTTATGAGCGTAAGCGCCTATTTCGGTCTAACGATCTAAATACAATATAAATTTGTTCCACGCCCGTGTAAAGCAGACACGAGCTACAGAACACAAACACCTATTTGTTCTCGAACTGGATCGTAAATAGCGATCTCGCTGTGAAATAGATAACATTGTTACATCATGTCCGAACATGTCGATTTGTTCGGAATCGAAGCCTAAAGTACAATTGTTTTTTCTCTGCAGGAAAATTGAAGAATCATGAAAACACGGGCTATATGGCCATCTGTGCAACTAAAACTTTTGTTATTTCATATAAATGTACTAGTGAGTGAATAAAATCCTTGCTTTCCTGAAAACAATGAGGTTACACGGCGACCTTTTAACAAAGGCTACGGGCTCAAACAGCCTTCGGCAGGCTGTCGCGATACGACGCTTCGAAGTCAATTTTCTATTCATAACCAAACTATTGCCTACCATCTACTAATTACAGAATAAATTCATTTGTTTACGTTACATTATACAAGATGCTTGCGGAATTCGTTGCAAAATACACATGAGATAATTAAACACAACAACGTACAAAAACTAGTTCACCTAATAACTGAACTGGCATGTAACAAACAAACATCGGTAAACATAAACAAATACATGTTACATGGGCACATCAGCAGCTCTCTCGACGAGGATTAGATAACAATGTTACAACGTGCAAGGCACGTCCCACACCGGAGCCTCCAATATCTCTGAACACAGTTCTCCGATGTATGGGCTTCATAGACGAGCGTATGCTTAAGTAACTTTATAACATCGTATTTACTCTGGTTTTTTAATAACAAACAGTTATTATAACCCAATACAATGTAATAAACTAACACATTATGACAGGAAATACAGCAGATATAACTGGGATCATCTGTCAATCAAATAGAAATGGAAAATTAATCTTGTTTATTTAAAGGAACGCGATGCGTTTAGAAATATGATAAGGATTTTCAGACAAAATAAAAACAATATTTTCGGAATTAGACATATAATAAATATCATTATCCAGAGAATAATATCATCTTTCATAAAATCAACTACTTTTTACTTTTATCTACTTATTTGATAAGTATCAGATTAATTTCAGTTTTCAAGCGGCCTCATGTCTATTAGTCAACCATCAGTTTACTGTTTATATGAAATAGAGCGTTTAAAAACCGCTCGTGTGCATTTCACACGTTAAAACGAGTCAGTGGGACAATGAATTTATTGTCAAAGTTTTAGTGCAACCGGATCGTTGCGGCCGCACTCACACCGCAAGCTGAAAACGATAAACGGGCGGCTTGCAAGCTTATTCTGTTATTCGTTTTTAGGTATTTATCTATGTGTTGTCCACTTAGTGTTGCAATAAATCTATGTCGATACATAAACAGCTTTAGTTCAAACGATGCTGTAAAACTAATTGTGTTCGGTGTTTGAGGGGGTTACGCTCGTAGTTTTGAGTTGAGCATTTTAAAGCTGGAAGCGCACATAATGTAGAACAGTTCAGAGGGTCATATAACAGGATGTTTCGGAAACACAGTAGCTAATAAGAGTGTAGTCTACATGCTTACATCCATACATACATACAATATCTTCACGACAGTTCCCTCACGAGATAGGCAGAGAGCACTAAGTGCCAAATATCTTTACAAACCTGCCGCGCTTCTTTTATTTTCGGCACTCTCTTCATACACACGCGCCGGTTTCGAGACTTCTGACATACATGCTTCATATGACTTTGTTCTATTATAGCGATGGTGTTAAGAAACACATTGACTACCTCATAATAGGTCACGAATAATTGTTAAAGCGGTATGGGTGATACGCTTGCGGCATGCTTAAAATGTCTCACCTCAATTATGTGTTCTTTTAAAATTGATCTGTATGCTTTTTTAACAGCATTTACTGCTAAGAGCAATGTAGTGTTAGTGTCATCTTGGTTAATTTGCGTGCGGTAAGCGGTTGGAGAGTTAAAATATACCGACATCCATTTATAAATAAGACTACGTATTGAGAGAAATACGAACTAACCAATTTAACGCTCAATTTCAAGCAACCTCAGTTGTTCTGATTACAGAAATAAATTACTCAAGTTAAATTAAGCAGACGGTAATTTTATTCATTATTTTACTTTGGAACAGTGCCAAGATATTTTTTTTGTCTATAATTGTTTGCGGCTTTCTTAATTTGGTTAAATTATCAACCTTCAATGAACAAATTTTATATATACTACATATTATTAAATTGATTCGGTGGTTAGTGACCGTGACTACTGAATCCGGTGATGTGGGTTTGAGTCCCGCGGTCGACCAATTTGTGCAAAAGTATAAATATGTTGTCTGTGTGTGGATGCAAGCAAATTTTAAGTAGGAAAGTGTTTATTCAGAAATCTATACAGGTATATAATTACCACGAACTATTTTATCTTCAAATCAGAAACTAGTGAGCATTGACTTAGTTACTTTTAAGTTAGGTATTTAAATTATACTACGAAAAATAAAATGTTTTAAAGCGTAGAACTCTGCACAATACATACTATAATGCCATAAACTGTAGTATTATAGTGGCTCTTTTATTTCTGGACACATTCGTTAAGCGTTGTAGTTGAGTTTCCCCAAAGCTCTTGTTTGTCCACTACAAATTGCATTTTCCCACTTACACGGAACTGAAATCTTACACGGAACGTTGTGTTACTTTGTAACTTTTTACAAAACAATAAATGTATTATTTTGACGTTAGTAACACAAATGTAGTGAGCTACTCTGTAAAATAAAAGTAAGTGGGGAATGGATGGGAGGTTTGGAAGAGGAGGGGGTGTCAGGAGTTTGGGGGTACTGCTCATAATCATCATATAACCACGGATGCACTCACATACATACTTCCAGCGCGACGCTTCCCGCGAACTCGTGCAGCAATGTACAACATCACGCGCCCTGCAATATCCGATTCTTTTCCTTTGTTAAGTATTGCACTCAAGTTCTCTCAAAGCTCTTGTTTATCCACTACAAATTGTATTTCCTCACTTACGCTGAACTGGGCTCCTGCGAAGCACTCCCGTAGTTTTCCTCACTTTGAAACTTTCCTCTGCAATAATATCCTCTCGTCTGTTCCCACTTTTCACAAGGCTTATAATAGACAGTCTTGATACTTTATCATCAAGATGTTTGTAACAATTGTTGTTTTGGTTAGTGTATTGAAACTCAAATTGATGTCGCCATTAATGTTATACAATTTATTTTTTTTGTTTGGAAGATTGGTAGATTTGGACTGGTAGATTTGGAAGATTTAAGGTAAATAACATATAGTGGAGGATAGGCAGCAAATTTAAACCGTGAACATGTTACGGTGACCTAAGCTGTCGATTATCAATACCTCGACCCGTGTCAACCCGTCAACCCATGCATAACGTAATGGATACACGGATGCGGTCTAAAAACAAAAAGAGTATCGAATCACTTAACAATCTTTCCCGGCCTTCCAGGCAACATCGCAGCTTGATTGATATTTTTCCATTGTGAGTAAACTTGTACTCTTTAAAAAACTATCCACCACCTCCGACTACCTTGCGTTTTAATTGTGTTCACCTCCTTTGCTCAACTTAGCTTTATCACTGATGAAAATCACCAGTACGAATAATCAAGAATCAATTTTGAGAACCACTTTCAATACTTTTCGAAGCTTTTTTATATACAAAGCGAACGAATGTTTGCCCTCTCACAACTATAATGTTCTGAACGCTACGGTAAAACGCCAAGTCCAAACACAAGCTTCAAAGGAACTTTGATATGCGTGATCCCAGCAATAAATTGCTTAGCTGCTTTGCATTATTTTGTAGCGAAAAGAAAGAAAATTACTCTTGGAATAAAAATATAAGCTTTTCACTTGAAGAATATTATTGTGTGGGATACAGAAGGTCGTTTGAAAGACGCAGTGGCTCAGACGACACTCATAAGATATTTTTTATCGTTATTAAAATTACCATCATATGTATGCTAATATCCTGCAATGGAATATGACCAGAATCTGCATATTGTATGTTTCTTATATCCTTAATATAAGCAACACAAAGCTGACATGAATGATCCAAATATTCTTTGCTAGATCAATAATTATGCAATTTTCTAGACGTAAAATCGACAGCAAATCACTTCATATACCAGATGAGTGCTTAGACTCCGTCATACAAGTGTATCTAAAGAGTATTTTTTCAACATTCTGAGTACCGTAAAATTTAATTGTTCGCTTCTGACAATAATTATTGTTTATAATCAAATATTACTGCTTAATTAATCAAATATTAATAAGCCCGCTTGCTTGATGGTTATTCTCAACAATCAAAGAGCTTGGTTAATACGACTTTCTTAGTAACTCGTATATTGGGGAGTTTGGTTTGATTTGTTACCTGGTGACTTCGTTGACTAATCTACTCAAGCTTAGATCTAAGCGTGCAACCACACTGGGAGCATATTCGCATCCCGTTTGGCAATTAAGTTTGATTGCAGTGAATAGTCGAGACTATTAGGTATTCCTCTTTCAGGTCTACCCAGTTAAGAAAAAAGATCTGTGCTCAGCATTAACACGGTAATGTGTCGCAAGCAAGCTAAAATCACTCATTGTGAAACTAAGCCAGCACAAATATTTGATAATGAGCTATCCTCTTTAACATACTTAAAAGAGCTATGAGACTCATAGATGTACAGCAAAGCTCTACAATAATGATTGTAATATTAAAAATATAGTACCACTTTAACTCATAAATAGAATTTTAGTACACACAAAGCCGGTTATGCATGACGTGCGTGATCCGAGCAATAAAACACTTGCCTGCTTTGCCTCGTTTTATGGAGAGAAAAGGAAAATAACTTAGCAAATAGAAACATAAATTCTTCACTGAATACGCTGGCGTGCGTTGCGTTGACGCTTACATTGCTTTGAATATGGCAACACATTGTCGTGTCATAACACTAAGCTGAGTACACATAATACAGTTTATGTCAGATTCTGGAAGAGATGGGACGGACACGGACGGAACTGTTGTATCATCCTTGTACGAGTATATTACAATTTGTATTAGCATTGCTTAAATAATCAGAATACATTTGTTATCTATACTAAGAATACAACGCTTATCATTTCACAGTCCTTGACAGAAGAACCTCAATAGCATCCTATGTTAAAAATTTAATGGACGTCGGTCGAATTTCAACCACTGAGCGACCGCTAGTTTTAGTTAAATAAATCTAAGTCTAGTTGTGTATGCAGTCATAAATGAGTGTCGCTTAGCTGCCTGCTGCATATATGTGATGTATATCTGGACACATGCATATTCGTTGTAAAATTAAGATTAAGATCTTAATTAAGGTAGGAGAAATCCAACGTACAATTAGTTTCAAATATTTGTCTAATTATTGTATTATTTCAACTAACAGAAAGTTTATCTGTTTTGCTTGCTTATTTGCTATTTTGTTTGTTACCAAGGAATCCAATTACTCTGTATCTGGTCAAAATAAGAGTAATATGATATTTCTGCCTACATATGCTTTGAAATAAACCTTTAGATAAATTAAATTTTCATCATCATCAGGGGGTTTGAGTCCAATACTGGACATAGGCGTCCCTTGATGAGTTTTTGCGCATAATCCTCGTGTTGAGCACACGGGTTGGGTCGATAGCCAGAACACGGCCACTCGCACCGCCTTCGCTTCTGTCCGCAGACGGCTAGGACATTTAGCCGTGACAATAGTATAATTTTTTTCTCCGTGCAGTTTGTGTCGTACAACGTCGGAGCGGTGAAGCGAGTATTTTGCTCTCTCCCACTCACGGGCCTCATGAGCGGGCATAGTAATGCCCATTATTTTCGTCGATAAGCGTTATCAATAGTGTATTTAGTTTTGTCATTATGTGGACCGCCGTGCACCTGCTTTCGAGGACTCATTTGTTTTTATCGATAATGGCGTTGCGCCTGCGCAACATGCTCACCATCCTAGCCGGCTTATCTTTTATGACCCAAACTGCACGGAGAAAAAATTATACTACATATAAACAGGCCGCCGCAATTAGTCAGCGCCGGGTGTGGTCGCCTCTTACGGAACCCTGGTATCCCGCCATTTGCTCGGGGGACGTGTTCTTATTCGGCTCCTACCCAGGTAAATAATTCAATAGAATATTATTCAAAATTGAAAAAAAAGCTTAGTCTCTATCTAAAATAAAATGGACTTAGTTTTGATGAAAAAGCATCTTGTAGTTTTACATTGTGTTGCACTTAATTAATTCTTGTACTTAAAATATATGCTTTTCCTCCGGTAAATACTATATTTAGCAAAATATACAACCATTCTCACCTATCTTAACTAAATAGTAGTCAGAACTGTCAAGAGTGTGATTTTAGTTGAATCATGTCAGGTTGGTTAGGGTGGAGATATTTGGCACATATGCTCTCTGCCTATGCCGTAAGAGTTCGGGCGTGACTATGCAATAGTATACAAGTCTTAAAATGTATATCTGACTATGCAATAGTATGTCTTAAAATTTTATATATGTAGTAATTTATATACATCTAGACTTAATTGAACTACTTTGAACATACATAGCTGTTGGATCTTGTAAAGCTAACGTATACAGATGCTGAACTCTAAAACATCTAATATTGTTAGCTCTGAAAGCTAGATCTGAAATATCTAATGAAACGATAAGTAATCGTTAAGTTAACAAAGCGTTAACTTAAATCGTTAAGTTAACGAAGGTTTCGTACGCCAAGGGCGATGGCGTGTCAAGTTAAAAACTGGGCGTTGTCTTGGATGACTGACCTATAAAAAGTATTTCCGTGCTTTGGAGGACACATTAAGCAGTTAATTGTTTTCTAAAGTTCCATATTAGAAACATCTTCGTTGTTTTAAAAGCTTCCGAAAAACAGATTATGTAATCTATACATTCGCTTTAGCAGTTACTGAAATTCTTTCTAGTTTTCCTCCAGTTACGGTGAGATGTTTAGCCAGCTGTAAAGCATTGTTCAGTAATAAGCAAGAAGACACTTTGTGGTACATTTGAAGGTTCACATTTTTATTAAATGTAATGTTTTCTTACGTGTGTGCCTGCGTCCGTACGTATTAGCGTGTGTGTGTAGGTTTGAATGCGTGTGCGTGCACGCTCCCGTAAATTCTCGTAATGGTTTTTTTTTGTAGCATTTTCACCAATTGCCCACTGCCTACACTGTCAATATTCATTTATTATGCTATACATATACATATATTTTTTTATAAGTTTTGGATTCTGAATGTATATTTTGTCCGTAATCAGGCAATTTTCCTATGCGTTGTTCTGAGTTTTTCTTTTCCTCATGAAATCGCAGGATATCTCGTGTAGATCAAAAAATGGTAATGTTCATATTTTTTTTTTAATTAGACCGAATTTAAGAAAAAGTTTTAGGCAAGGCAGATTAAATTTTAATTAATGGTGATATTCTATTATTAAACGAGTAGACAAGTCAAAGCTAAAGCCGCACGACTCAGACAAAAGAATTCAAAATTATATTTTTAGCAACGAAATTAATTACTTTCTCTTGAGATTTTACTTTATCACAAATAAAGATGAAACATAAAGAATTCAGAAATACAAAGCGACCTGTTGAGAAATAATTTAATGCAGGGTACGATGACTACGAAATTTTTAAGGCGACTTCTGTACAAAATATTTGTTTTGCTTAATAATGTGTTTTGTAATTTAAAGTAGCCGCAAGGCGCATCCTTATGACGGTAGAGATTATATAATTTAAAAATAAGTTAATCAGTGAGTTGTTAATATCGTAAAAGGTTTTAGAATTTGTAAATTTTGTGTTTCACAGTGAATGTTTTTATAAAATTATTTATCTTTAATATTATTTAGATTGATGTTTAGATTAGAGTTTCTATAACTTAGCTTTTGAGTAAAACTGAAGTAACATTTTGTGTAAAAATCATAAACTTTCAAATTCTCAAATTCAATTCTAACGGTCAATGACATATACATCTTAAAGCTAAAGAAATATAATAAATCCACAAAAATAATTTATGAAAATATACTACATTATCTGATTGAAAAAAAATGTATTAAGGCAAAAATGAATTTGAGAACCGTTTTTAATAATGTCAACGCACAATCAAATCTAAACATTCTTTTCTGACTGATGGTTATAAAATATTAGGGAAACAATAAAATGCAGAGGGCAGATGTCGCCAATTAAGAGCGGAAAGCTGTGGGGAGAGTTTTAAATTAGATTCCGAAACAAGTTCAGGATAATTTGAATTCGCGTAGTAAGTAATTAGAAGAAATGGTATTGACTGTGGAATAAGATATTTTTAATTATGGTGCGTTTGATCTTTGACAATAATGAAAAGTAATAAAATAATGTGATGCTAATAAAATGAACCGAAATGAAAACGTATATTTACAGTCAGAAAGAACAAATGTACATAAATCGGATATCGGTCAGACTAAAATATCCACATCCGTTAGAATTTTTTTTTTTTTCAAAATATTGCTATGGTGACGAAGAATTACTACTACCGGTACAGATATAAATTCAGTATACTTTTTTCTATCTGTCAAGCGATTTATGTTCTGTTTTCTCTTTGTTTATTTGGTAGCTAATGTCGAACTTTAGATTTATCGTAACATCATGCCCGTAATCCCCTAAGAGGTAGGCAGAGGAGTATAGTACACTCCCAGGTTTCACCAGTTACGTTTACGTCCCAATATGGAATAGGTGGTGACTCTATTGCTCTACACCGGACACAAATCCAGACTCAGAGCTACTACTAGAAATTATAATTTTAGAAAAATCCAATAGTACTGTACCCGGGTCTTAAACCCAGGACCTCTCGATCGGCAGTCGCGCAGTCATCAATAGATTAGATAGACAGATTCATCGATAAAAGAATTCGGGAAAAAACATTTACCCATACATCGCATCCGGTACACTATTAGGAAATGGAAATGGTACCGTACTTCACTCTTCTTACATACTCTATCACAAGACGGAAATCGCGACTAAACTGACTCCAAGCGACTTGACAGAGTCTAGGCGTTGTCTGAGTTATTGAGGGCAGCGCGTGGAAGGACATATTGTAAGCGGCGGGATAACATCACGGAACTGTTACTCCGTTTCGCTTAGTTGTCGTTGCGGTGTTAATAATTATTGCGGAAGTCTTGTGATTCAAAGAAGTGTGCTTAGCATAACCTTAAGTATCATATGCACAATACTCGGCATACGCCCACACCACTTCGGACTACATCTTCCACATAATATACAAAGACTAGACTACATAAATAGACAAAGACACAGTTCAGTATCAGAGTAATTCATATGCATATGTTTTTCTCAAATTTTCAATAACAATTACGGCCATATGTCTACCAATAGAACACTAGTAAATGAAAAAAAGAAATTGTTGGACCGTTAGTAAAATAAAATTTCAAAGCAACAGCTGGCGGAACAGAACTTTTTAGTGCGGCCGAAATTTTCGGAAGAGTTTTTTTATATTTCATAGAGTTAAATTTAAAGGGAACTTTTTAAATTGACTCAAATTAATCCTATTTTCTCTAATAATGAAATCAAAAGAATATCGAAATATCGTATAGTCTTAAATACATATTTAAATCCTTGAAAGACATTCTTCCGTATGTTACAGAAATACGAAACGAGAACGTCTTTCTTAGCCACAAGTACCTACTTGTGAATGTTAAGAATATTACGAGTATCTAAGAAAGACATTCCGCCTGGTAAGGGTTGAGGAATGCATATTTTGGTCCCGGACTCACTGAAGTGATGTTGAAGTTAGACTTCCGTGCTCCCGAAAGAGTTCAGTTAAATTAAGAACCTAGAAAATTTTTAATTTTTTTTAATGAAGATAATTCATTAGGGGTTGACTGGTACAAAATAGCAATAAGCATTAAATCCTCCCATTGTATAAAATTAAGAAGTGTTAATGAAAAAATATTGCCTATTGTTAATTTAAAATCCTGATTGAAATTAATGTAGGCATTTTCAATAATGTTACTTAAAAACAATTATAATTTAACCTTTTTTAAACATTCGACATTTTTTTGGTATATCGTAAAATAT
>DVPD01000298.1:0-12250 GCA_018237605.1 Apyrrothrix (Melanopyge) sp. n. Burns01
GGAGGACTGTGGTATACTCCCACGTTTCACCAGTTACGTTTACATCTCAATATGGAAAGTATGGTGGTGAGTATATTGCCATACAAATACAGACTCCGAGCCATTACTAGAAATTGTAATTTTAGAAAAATCCAATAGTACTCAATCCAGGATTTGAACCCAGGACTTTTCGATCAGTAGTCGCGCTTGCAACCAACATGATCAACGAGGCAGTTCGACAATTTCAACCTAGTGGAGTTAACCTTATATAACTTACGTCCTTCCAATTTAATCTCCATAGCGTGCAATTCAATGCAAATTATTGTATGAAGCAATTTTCCAAACAAATTTTCAAATGTACAGTTTCGATTAAAATTCTTACTGGTAAAACGTGGGAGTGTGCTACACTTCTCTGCCTACTTCTTCGGGGATTACAGGCGTGATGTTACTTGAATTGGCTTTATGCTGTTTATCGTACGACCTTTACAGCTTCACCGAATTTTACCTAGATTTTGATTCCTTTTTAAACGGACGAAACTTTGCGCACTCTGTAAATGGATGATAATGGGTATAGACCCTGAAAGCCTGTTTGCCTAATCCCTAGTTCAGTGGTTTCGGAATCTAATTGTCTAATTGTGTATCCACCTAGATAAAGCCGGTTAGGATTTATGTTTCCACAAGAATAACAAGTTAGTTGTTATCTCTGTAAACGGTAAATACCTTCGAGTGTCACAAAGAAATTTCATTTCAAATCTTACCTTTTATCTATATTCCATTCTGAATTTGGAAAGCGCGCAGAATATTTTAGGGATCAATTCCAATTTTAACAATCTTGTACTGTTTTGAGTGGCTAATATTATCTACTAAGGATTTTGTTCTGAAAACGTCATAAGTCCCGAATTGGTCACACCCTTTCTTTTCTGTTCCTTCTACAATGTTCCTGATGCCGTGCTGTAGAATCCATACCGCTACTTATATCTTTGTAGTCGAATCTTGACATTGCTTTAACATTTTTGCCACTTTATACTGAAACAATTTAACAATCTGCGATCTAGTCAAGCAATCCTAACCAATCTGCACTTGTAAATACTAAAAACTTGTCCCAGTCTCAGAATCTGAGGTACAGAAAAGTTTAAAAAACTGCCCTAGATTACGAAGAGATTGTAGCCAGCTGTGGTAATTAAATGGTTAATCTCAATTAACCTGTATTTTAAATGCATGACATTATATTGCATCAGTTGGAATAGTAATCGGATTGTGAAAATTTTAAAAACAGTTTTATCTAAAAGCATTTATTCACGCAACTCCACAAATAAGTCTTCTTTAAGTAAATTTCCTGGCTCTTTTAAGCCAGCTTTGTGGAAATCAGTGACGCCGATACTAGCTAAAGGCCTAAGTCTTGATCCGCTTTTAAGTGGCATTTAGTTGAATAAAAAGGGGGAAATTCTGTCGAATCTTTTCACTTTAAATAATGAATCAGTGATATCTCAGTCATTTCAATTCCAGCTTTCAACTCTGAGGCTTCGCGGATATAAATGCTGACATGCGCTTCTAATCACACGTAAATTATATGAGGTTTTAAAATTTCTTGCTATAATGATAAAGAACAAAAACCCACATCACTTAAGAATTGTCCGCCAACGCGCAACGGCAAGTGTAGGACACTATGTCTTAGTCCCTTCTCATTTTTTAAGGGAACCTGTATACAGCAATAGAACAACAGCAGGGCCGACGATAATGTTTAATATTTATTGGTTTAGGTTGAAATGTTTCTGTTGAAAGAAAAAAAACTAAACATGTTATCGACCGTCTCGTTGGTCGTGTTGATTGCAAATGCGACTGCCGATCGAAATGTCCTGGGTTCAAATCCCACGTCGGGTACTATCGAATTTTTCTAAAACGTGAGAGTGTACAACACTCCTCTACCTAACTCTTCGGGGATTACAGGCGTGATGTTACGTTTTACGTTATCTACCATGAGATATACTTACATTTAACGTACTCTACAAAAGTTCCTTGGTTTCGTGTAAATTACGATAATATTTCCGACTGTATATATTTAGAATCTAACAGAAAATATAAAATATTCTTGTCGAAGAACATGTTTTGAAATATAAGACTATTGAATTGTCTTGAATTTGTAGAAAGATGTTGTAAACAAGTGTCTGGTAGCACTCAATATTTCTGTGTAGTATTATTGTTTTATTTGCTTATGTGTTATTATAAAATAATGAAAATAATACTTTAAAAAAATTCCAACCCAAATAAAAAGCATAGAAGTTTGGCATATTAAAATAACAATATTGACGTCGAAACAAGGGACAAGTACATGTGGAGTGGAGTCAGAACATAGGTTGAAATATGCAGTTTGAATAATTAAATAAACTGACAATTAGAACTTGGTGTGAGTTGAGAGCAACTTAGCAGAAACCCACAAACTTCCAATCAACTAACCGGATACACAAACCAACTGCCAACAGTGACTTCGTGCAAATGTTTATACAACTGTGGAGGTACAGAGCACTCAAGTCACTTAGCACTTAACGACTTGCTTTTTAACAAAGGACATCTTCAGTTACCTGGTTGAAAACATTCAATAGGAAGAGAGAACAAAGTAGAAACAAATAAGAAAGTAAAGCAGAAGGACGGTAAGAAAGAAATGTAATAAGATGTAAGAAAGGAAAGAAGAAGGAAGGGATAAAATAGGATAAAAGACATACAATACAAAAGGTAAGGTCAGTAAGAAAGAAGTTAAATACGATACAAGAAAGGAAAAAGAAGGATGGCGAAAAAAGGACAACAGAAATAAAATAGAAAAGAAAGACATGAAACAGAAAGGCAAGAAGGCGTGAATACGAGAAAGAAGAACATAAAAAGAGCACGAAAAAAATACTTATTTTGCCTAATAAATTCAGCCAAATATAGCATGAATCACAGATCGTAAATGTTTTGGTTTATAACGATGAAAAACTATTAGAGAAAGAGCACTGAAAATGGAAACGTACTGATAAAGGCGTTCCAAATTACCTAATCATCATCATACTCAACCCATTTACTGTTCCAAGAGCAAGCTGGCATACTTCATACGCCTTAAAAAACATTACGAGACCTCATTGGTTTATCGTTATCGTTATTGTGAATACTATATTTTTAAAACGCAGTAATTCCTACAAATTATAAATAAAAAATTGCCTGTTATTATAAAACGCAATTAATATAAAATCGACATTGAAAACTTGTCTTAGCTTTATTAACAATTCAATGAAATTGGCTGCGGAATTATTATACATTTAATTAATATCGACAGCGTACGTGACCTTGACACAGTTTCAGATTGCAAGCGATCTGTGAACTTAAGCTAAATTTAGTGGTAGGCTCTTGGACGGATGATCACTAGTGGCAAATTTTCACAATAGTTTCCCTGCTCTTATTCATGTCGGAGAGGAGCAAGAATAGATCCTCTGACCCCTATCGTGACACACCAGGGTGCCGTAAGAGTCGACTAAGCCCGGCGCTGACAGATTGCCATATGCCGCGGTGTGGCTAGGCACGACTATAATATGATCTAACCGCCTATGGCTAGTAATATAAGCGGCACGTGAAGTCATGTTCTACCATCCCCAACCGTCATACCCAGCGCGGAGATTATGGGGAAATTCCCCTCAGTTGGGGCCTATGTCCAACAGTGGACTTAAGTAGACTGAAGATGCTGCTGCTCCACAATTGAACAAAGTTACGAGTAATATTGATGATCATCATTAACCCTCTTATCGTTTCTCTATCGGAAATGGATCTCCTCTCAAATTGAGAATAATTGGCAGTCGTTACTATTCTTCATACATGAATAAAGTGTAACTGGTGGAAGGTTTTAATAGTTGTTTTAAAATATTCGATAGATATATTGTTTACCACCTCCTATGTACATATATGTGTTAATCCACATAGGACATCGAAGAATGCTTCAGGATTCAGCAAAGGAAAAAAGTGTAACAGCCAAATATAACAATAGATAACGTAAACTGTGTGCATTTCCAACAACTACGACGAATACGAGGATGAGGTGCAGATGGTTTGCAGTTCCGCAGCAGTTGCCGCATGAAAACTGCGTTCGACATGCAATTTTGCAGCTGGCGTGCGTTAAAGCGCACCGTGAGTATTGACACAAAAAACGCTGGTCGATGTCAGTTACAATTGCTCATGGAAGATAGTAACCACATGAGTGAGAAAGTACAATGATGTAGAGAATACGTATATTCTGTCCTGTAGTATGCAACACTTATTTAATGATTACAAACGAATAATTATCAGTATATACTAATTATATTTACCAGTATATCATTATTTATTTAAGCGAAATTTTATGTTTTAATAGTTGCTTTGGTACCTCTTTAAACAAAATTATTAAACATTATAATAAAGATTATGTAAAGTAATGGCATTCTAAATCAACAATCCATAATAACAATGTATCTATCATCCAGCTGCATAGGACTTTTTAAAATTTTTAGTAAATATTTTGTAGTTAATTAACAAAAAGAGTAATTAAAAATGTAATTATCAAATGCTAACTGCAGAATATTAGCATTAAAAGGGACACCTTCAGATAACTGTGACCCACGTATGATATTATGGTAACATACTTTTGGGGAATATAAATACAAATACCTCTCCATTCAAAATATAATTCTTAATCGAACATATGATTCTTTATCCAAAGGTTTTAAGCGATTAAATCAAAGCAATTCAATCACATTCATGGCTGTAGGAATTAAGCAAACAAGTGCTTTAGTATCAGTTTTAATTCTCTTAAATGGAAATTTCATTTATTTTTCAGAATTTTTCAAATTCGACCAGAAATAAAACAGATGCACATATGCAAATATACGTGCCATTGTCAACGTGATCGGTTTCAAATCACCGGTATCAATTTTAATCATATTTTCTCAACACATTGATTGCGATTGACTGAATTTCCTCAATCGTTGAATTTGCACAATCAATTCGTCCCCCCAGAAACGTGACGATGAGTTCGATATTTGAATTGTCCACAGTCAGATTCAATATTAAAACGGTTAAGAAGATCCAATTTAGAATTGATACGAATACCGTTTTGGGAATACGAATGTTTGGTGAATATCTAATAGTCCATTTTAAATTTCTATTCATATTTTACAAACGTCTCATCTGACTTTTAAATCAGCTTTTTGCGAAACATGTGTGGTGCATATATTACTATTTTTTTCATATCTGTATATCATAGAAGATATTAACTGCCGATAAAGGAAGAACGGTAATTTTCACGAACTAAGACTTCACCTTGACTAAAATCAGAATGTGTGACTGTGTATTTAACTTCATTAAAGTTCTAAATGGCTATTACTAAGCCGTGCTATTTGCCAAGCATTTCTTTCATCATTCGCCGTCTTTTTACTTTTGCTTGCCAGAAATGATACTCCGCTTTGGTTAAACATGTTTCTCTACCAATTTCATCCTTTGTAATCCCATCAGGACAACGCTGCAAGATAAGGTCCGCTACAAGCGACACACATATATAACAATTTACGTAAAAACTTAGAACGCAACGAAATCTTGTTAGTATCTCTCTCTCCGCAAAAACAGACAGTGTCGGTTTAAAAATGATACAGGGCATGTTTCGGTGGTTCTGTCACGTAGAAAGAATGACAACAACGGATATACAATATAAATGTTAATGCATCCAGGTGCTGACAGAAACCAAGACTCTCCTATCTTGACCAAATAGGCCAGATACTCACTGTAGGGGACTCAGAAGATAGGCCAGACACTGATTGTAAGTGAGTCAGAAGTCTCCGAAACTCCGAAAGGCACATCAAGGCCTAATAATAATAATAGCCCAAGAATAATAATAAACAATTTCTGCAACTGAAAATACCTATAAAAAAATATAGTTTTGATGTGCTAGCGATCACATCTGTTGTTTGTTTAATACATTTTGAAGACATGGCTGTCTATTGTTAAATTGTTAATGTCAACGACTGGAATCCATTAAAGTATTTTCCGAAGCACAGAAAGCGCTTCGCATAAAGAATTGCTTTACACATCAATTGTGATATGCAATTGCGAGATCCGTCCCAGAGAATATACGATTCTTTAATATGCAAATGACATACATCTGAAGTTAGTTAAGGCAACGTCGCGCATACACAAATATTGGGTTGACAACAAGTCACTTCATCAATGTGCAAAATTCGTGACAATTATATATTCCGCGGTTTAGTTTGTGTTAACTTCGCTTTAAGGAAAACGTTCTTCGTCTAAAGTTATGGTTCACTGGGAGCAATAAAAACCGGGCATATACCGGTTTTTTTTTTCTTGATTTCGTCTAGAAGAAGCACAATGATTTAGATCTGTAAGGATAGAGATATTTAGCACTCAGTGCTTTCTGCCTGCTCCATGAGGGATCTAGTGTGATGATATAATAATCATTTTCGCATAAACACTTAAATAATAACTTTTACAATTTTAGCACATCTTAAAGAAGAGGATGATGTTCGGGCAGACACCGTTTACTAAGCTGTTGAAATACGAGTATCCAAGACAAAGTCTCCCATGAAATAAAAACGCACAAGAGAATTCCAATAATAATATTGAGTGGAAAATCGTGCGTACAACGGAACTGGTGCAAAAATGACAATGATGATAAATTAATAAGGCGTTACAATATCCTTTATTTATCCTCGATCACACAGTCTTGGTACTCGAATAAAGGAGACAGTTATGAGCGTGAGAACATAGTATACGATTAATCATTTCTTAACAAGAGGAGACAAAAACAGGCAATTTGTACACGTGACACAAAATTGTCTTTATCACACGCGCTATTGTTTATTACGGGGCGCTAGAAATGTACTTTTGTATGGCTACGTATAAGTTATCGTTGTTATTTTTTTGGTGAATGAACAGGATAATAATAATAATGATACAGGTAATACGACTCGCTTGTTGGTTCAGTGGTTAGCGGCGTCCTGATCCGCGTGTCCTGGTTTGATTCCCGCCTACTACAAATATGTACGTAACGAGCATGACTATTTATCCTGTATCTGAAAGTTTAATTGTCTACAAACGGATGTAATTTAAAAAAATATACTGTCATTTATCAAACGTAAAATAACGCCTGTAATCCCCAAACAGATAGGCAGAGGAGTGTAGTACACTCGCATGTTTCACGTCTATTGCTGTAAATCGGGTACAAATAAGACTTATTAAGCCTCCGAGCAAGTGCTAGAAGCTAGAAATATTAACTAAAAATTCTAAGTTAGAAAAACCAACAGTAACCGACCCGGGATTTATTTTCTATATTTATAATCGTGTCGCATTTTAATTCTATACCACATACATATATAAACGCAATGAAATGGACGTTTTGTAACATTATTTATCAAAAGAGAATTGGATCATAAAATGTTCCATCATGTTACTAATACATGAGTAGATTAGAGGGAACAGTAAATTTAAAGAAAACTCTTTATTCTTACGTAACTTTTATGTATAGTACGACAACTTTCTATACATGTACACTGTGCTGGCTTATTTCGAAAACCGTCTATTATAATTTTTACGTCGTTGACTGCCTCGTTGTTTGTGTTGGTGGCTAGCACGACTGCCGATAGGTTCTGGGTTCAAATCCCAGATCGAGTTCTATTGGATTTATCTAAAATTATAATTTCTAGTAGTGGCTTGGAGTCTGAATTTATGCCCGGTGTATGGCAATAGACTCGCCACCTATTCCATAACGACAAGTAAACATTACTGTGAAACGTAGGAGTCCTCCTTTGCCTAACTCTTTGGGCTTTACAGGCGTGATGTTACGTAGATGTCGACATTTTATGCCAATTTTCTTTATGTGATGCAGTTAATGAGTAGCGGCAATCAAAAGCGACTTGGCGGTCAATACATAGGCGCACGGAACTCTGACCAAGAGTGTAAGAATATGAATTGATGGCAAATGGCGCAGGCAGTATGACGACCATATATCATCAATCAGTCAATATAACAGTCAGTTTTAACATCTGTGAGTCACTGTTATAAATTATGGGCAAACGGAACGGAAAAATACCCTTGGTTAAGGCACTAATAAAAAAATACTTTTGTTTCTACGACAAGGCCTATTCTCAAAAAATGGTGTTTGTTCCTACTAATTGTATTATAGACGTAATGCTACGGCTTGACTTTGAGAACTTACTTTTAAGAGCACCTTATAACTTTTCTCGGCTGTTGCCCTTAAAAATTGCTGGATTCCTCCAGAGTTCCTGATAATCTCGATCATACGAATATCCTAATCTATTTCTCCCTCTTACACTGGATCTACGTGTAAGTAAGCTTTAAGTCTTCTCAAAACACAGTGAAAGACCTTGCTTTGGAGTCGAGAATAAAAAACATCATAGTGACTTCCACAGAACACTTCATCAGTTCTGTACCAAACAAAACACATCCTATTTTTCCCTAACGTACGCCGAATTTCTCCCAGTGTACCTCAATATTCCGAGTTCGCGAGCAACAAAGCAAACCATCCTCGAATACTAATCAGCTGCCGGTTTTAATTCGGCCCGCCGGATTGATTACGCCGGTTATATCTCTAATTGGGCAAATATTACATTTGCTTACTGTTATTTCCTGTTTCGTAATCTTCTTTTTGTTTCGGTTTTTGTTGGTGTGAGTTGCTATTTTTCGGTTTGCTGATAGTTTCTTCATGTGATATCACAGTACTGAATTTAATGATGGGACATAATGGATTGGTACGGATTCAGGGAGTCGTTTCAGGCGACATTTGGTTATGGTCAGACAAAACGAAGGCGATCTTGTGGGTGATTCCTTTGCTGTTCCATGTTGAAAACCGCGTCTTACTCTACTCATTTCATGTCTCATTTAAAGAAAAATCGATCCTCGTTTCTCTTACACCATTTCTGGCAAGCTCTCATGAGCTTTTTATTGAATTAGTTTATTTCGTAGCATTTCTTTATTTGTAGCTTTCAACATCTGTTAAAAATGCACGACGGCTAGCTAGAAAGAATTTACGTTAAATTAATACAATATTGGTAACATATCTATCACAGTATTTAGGAATCTACTGCCTCAAGTTGCACCAATGAAGATCCGTCAGACTGTTTACATAATTCTTACTACACAGGTACCAATTGGAAATTTTAAACCGATCTAAAGGTTACTGAGGTTCTAAAGCCTACTTAACGACTATTTTTCGATGATTAGGTACTAGACATAAGAATTACTAGGGTAAGAAGCTATCACAATTGTAATATATGGGCCGGTTAACAATAATACGCGACCGATCGTTAACGCAGCTGTTTATTAACTACCGCTTCCTAACCTCACAGTTCTTAACATATATCCCAACAATCAGCGTCATTGAATCTTGACTTAACATTACTTCTGTTGTTAATCGACGATTAGGTTTTTTTCGACGGAATATCGTAATGATTTCCCGACCTGTTTAATTCGTTAAAGTCACTGAGAACCGTATGAAAGTGAAAGACAAGGAGAAGGAATTCTGTTGTAAATGTCATAATAAAATGTATGTTTTAACTTTACAGCCAAAAGTGAACATTTTAACAAATACATGCGTCCCAGCTGACAGATATATTGTGTTATATCATATTAAATTTCTATGGCCGATCCGCAGAATAATCACCCAAGTCCGTTTAATGAGTTTTGAATGTTTATGTATTGTGATTTATGAGGGAAATTTAATAGCAATTCGCAAAGTAACGTGCGTTTTATAACGTTTATTATTTTAAGTTAAAATTTTATTTTGTAATTATTATTTTTTGCTACGATTACTTAATTATTTGTTATTATTTCAATGAAATGTAAACAATTTCAATCTTGATTGTATATTACTCATTATATTAATTGGATGTCAAATTAATTTAACCTCAATTTAATTTTATTCAACTGTGGTAGTGTATCATTTATTTCTAGTATATCATTTTATAACTTTCGATTTTATTTTCTGTAATAGGCTTCTATTTCGTCTTACTTCCTTTTAATTAATTTGTAATTGTCTTAGCTAGTGTTTATTCACCTTCTTGGCACTTAACATTAAAGTGACGCTTGCCTCCTTGTTTCATTTTACCTGTAACTTTGATGTATATGTAAATAAGATTGTTTTGTAGGGGAGGAAGTGTCGAATAAATCAATATGATTTACAATAACGATTAAGAAAACCACTAGGTAACATGCATATCTCACAGTACTTCTAAATGTTCTTTATGGCATGTGCTGTCTGGTAATACACACTTGCCACAAAAACCGTCCAGAAGCTCGGAATAAAAACGGAAGTGACGTAATAATCACATTTTACTGTAGATGTATATAATAAATATATATATATATATATATATATACAGATAAACCGTAAAAGCCTACACCTTCTATTTATAAAACTAGCTATTTACAGCGAACTGTAATTATTTAAAAATTTTAAATAATTTAAAAAATTAGCTATTTACAGCGAACACCTTTCCGGTCAGTTAGCGCACACTCCACCGAGTAGTCATTGCCTACCCTTTCAACCCCTAACGCTTCAGTGTTCATATTCATAGAGTTGATCTGTCCGTATGCATTGCCGTTTGAAAAAGTCGCCTGAGTGAGGGCAGAATGGACTATTATTGGAATAAAAGTTTATCTACATTTCATAGAATTATAATTATTTTTAGTACCCAGCTTTGTTCCTTTATCGTTTTCCTTCGATATGATTGCATCTGCTATACAATACAATACCAAATGATTATCACAGTAATTAATTTTTATTAATTATAGACTGCCTCTTTGGTCGTGATGGGTGCAAGCGCGACTGCGGATCGAGAGGTCCTCGGTTCAAATCCCGGGTCGAGTAATTTTTATTTTTTTTTTATTTTGAAATTTTAGTAGTTGCTCGGAGGCTATATTTGTGCCCGGTGTATGGCAATAGTCTCACCAGCTATACCATATTGGGACGTAAACGAAAATGGTGAAACGTGGGAATGTACTGCACTCGTTACATCATTACACAAATTTTTACAAATTAATAAAAAAACAGTTTTATTAGCATTAGAAACTTCAGTGCCATAAATCATTATATTTGATTGTAAAGCACAAAATAATTTAGACGGTATCTAGCGTTACTGAAGGCGTTGGAAGACTGCTAATCCGCACATACCCAGCGTCAGAGACTATGTCCTTAACACGCACATGGACTCGTACCCAACAGTGGAACCATAAAGGAACCGTCATCATCATCAGCCTATTGCAGTCCACTGCTGAAGATAGGCCTACTTTGAGGAGCTATGCCCATAATCCCCACGCTGGGCATGCAGTTTGGGAATCGCAGAGAACAGCTTCTCCTACAGCCTATGTTTCTGCTCATAGGCGGCCAGGGCATTTAGCTGTACATAGACAAGAAACCATAATTATGATTAGAATTTTTTGTTTCTCATACACTGCCGTTTGCATGACATGAACGAGTATTTATAACAGGATGAACAAAAACAAAATGTAATAACATAATCAGCTTCAATAGTACGTAACACATTGCGTGACATTTCTCGATAATTGTAAAACAATTAATTCATTTACTGTAATCATGGCGTCGATTTTCTTAGACATTTAATTGAATTGCAATTCTTGACATGTAATTTTATTCTTGACACATTATAAAAAAATCAATTAAATTTGACAGTTTATTAATTACTACACGCTGGTGTGCTTAGTATTTTTTCTCATTAGTGCAATCAGTTAAAAAAATTATAATTAATCTGATCGTATACCTTTATACAAGCGGAATTGAGTAATTTTTATACTGACCCATCTTAGTGTGCTTACATTCTTGCAATAAATTATAATTATTAAAAAAAATAACTATTACAATTTTCTGACCTCTAATGGCCAAGGTCTAATGGCCAAGGCCAAGTTTAATTAATGAATAATACTCACTGCACGTGGCTTAATGAAGCAAAGTCCCGTAAACATATCAGCATTAGATGGCAGCGCATATGGACACTTGCTTTATGTAAGCAGACTAAAAGATCTTTCTTTACCATCTTAACCGAAGATCCGTGTTCAAAAATTCAACAGTGATGAAGACGATGATGAGGAATTAGCAAAACTTTAAATCAGCGTTTTCTAAGTATGTCCGAGACGATCAATAGTCAAGAGCACGCTTCCGGTTTCCACAGTATCTCACGTACTAAACTGACCATCACTTAACGTTTTCCTGCAAACGAATGTTTGGTTCAAC
>DVPD01000299.1:0-12249 GCA_018237605.1 Apyrrothrix (Melanopyge) sp. n. Burns01
CTTCAAGCGTGTGTAATTAAGTAACCCTAAGTACTTGGTTTGCAAAAAAACAGGTGAAGGATCATGGGTCGCAAGCGGAAAAGTTTTATTTACAGTTATTTTGATTATGATGAACAAAATAATAAATCAAAGCAAAAGAAGACACGGCTGCACAATTTTGTGTTATATTTACACAGTCTTAGGGCGGCGAATATCAAGGAAAAATAAAAAAAACTCTTTATAGAGGTTTAAACCGGTTTATACAGGTTTTTTGATGCAGAATCCTTATAACTTTGCTCTTTAAAAAAACGGTCTTTTTGAGGTTAAGGTAGAGCTAAACCTTTATAAAACGCTCTTAATGTACTTGCGCTGATTAAGGTTTAAAAATTAACCAGTTAACAAGACTTGACTCCGAGCCTCTACTAGAAGTTCTAATTTTTGAAAAATCCAATAGTACTCAATCCGGGACGTAAACCGAGGACCTCTCTAGTAGTAGTAGTAGTCGCGCTTGCCACCAACACGACTTAACGAGGCAGTCTATAACAGTTACTATGTTAGCATCTTGAACAAGGTAAGACGATACTTCACGCCCGAGCTTCACTGCTCGTCTTATACTAGGCGCAAATGCGATCTTGCATAGAGTACTGCTGCCACCTATGGGATGGATCCGTCAGATACCAGCTGGATGCATCGAACTCTGTGGAAAAACGAGCCAGACGTCATGCCTTGAGCATCGATTCAAAGTTGATCTTGCAGTCTTCTATAGAATACGTTTTGTAGAGGGCACACAAGAGCTCCATAATTTGGTTCCACCTGCTCTGTTCTACCATCGGACATCTAGACGTACGGTAGGGTACCATCCATATCTTGCAGACACCCCGTCGAACAGGATGAAACTGTTCGCTAAATCGTTTCGCCTACAGATTTCGAAAGAGTGGAATTCCTTCCCAGCAAAACAAGAGTGAATAGGCACTTCATAGACAACCGTGCTACATCCTAGGTTGCATCCCAATTTCCATGATGCGAATTAGCAATCAAACGCGAGCTTATAGCTAATTAAAAAAAACAGAGTTTATAGTGTCATAATATTTTTTTTTTCTAAATCGTTCCAAGCTTGACAAACCTAACAAACAGTTTAAATCACCTAATTACTAATCATTAATTTAAAACTAACATTAAAATGATATATCAAACTCCTCTTATTGATAATGAAATAGTTTTAGAAAACCGAATTTCTCTTATCATAAAGTAGTCCACATTGTAAGGTTACGATGTATTGTAAAGTGGTTACAATACATGGTATGGTATATATACATGTTACGATGGTTGTAAGGTTATCTTACAATGTGGATTACTTACATTATAAGTAGATTTAAAGAGAGATCTGAAGAGTATGAGGTGCATTCCAGCAAATTTTTTCTGCTTGGTTTAAAAAGCATTTCTTCATTGTATATTTTTATTAACGTGACGAGTTAATTATAAGGGAATTAAATGAAAATTAAAGCCAATTGCTTAGATCAGTACATCAAATGTTGGTATTTAGAAAATAAATATTAAATTTCCGCAAGTTAATAGAATAGTGGAAACGATTTAATCTCCTTAGATACAGCTCACTATCATTATATTATCGTCTTAAGACTCGTATAGTAGGTATTGCGAACTATTGTCCGTTTTTGCTATAAATGGTCGCCGCTTCGCCACACATTATCAGTTTAACAAAAGTGAACAATGGACGTGTTACAAGTAATACTGGCAGCGGCAATTTTGTTGTTAATATTATATTACTATTTCACGAGGACTTTTAACTATTGGAAGTCTAGAAATGTGCCAGGGCCAAAACCTGTGGTCTTTTTTGGGAACTTAATGGAATCAACTCTTCGAAAAAAGCATATTGGTGTTGTAATAAAGGAAGTTTATGACAAATATCCGAATGAAAAAGTTGTGGGAGTTTATAGAATGACGACACCATGCTTGCTCCTTCGGGACCTGGACGTGATCAAGCACGTGATGATCAAGGATTTTGATAATTTCCAAGATCGTGGAGTTGAATTCAGTAAAGAAGGCCTTGGTCTTAATCTATTTCACTCAGACGGTGACTCCTGGAGAGTTCTTAGAAACAAATTGAGTCCGATTTTTACTTCTGGAAAGTTGAAGAACATGTTCTATTTGATTACTGAACGCGGCGATAGGTTTGCTAACTATATTGATCAACTCTGCGAGAGAAATAATGAGCTAGAAATACACGCTTTGACGCGACAGTACACCGCATCTACAATCTCGGCCTGCGCTTTTGGACTTGATATCGATGCCTACGGTTCAGAAAAAGAAAAACTCCAGAAAATGGACAAACTCATCTTCGAGACGAATATTTTCAATGAACTGGACATGATGTATCCCGGTATTTTGAAAAAATTCAACAGTTCATTATTCCCTGCAGAAGTAACACGTTTCTTCTATAACCTCGTGGATACCGTTGTGAGTCAACGAAATGGCGTGCCATCCAATACCAAAGATTTTATGGACATTATGTTGGAATTAAGAAAACAAGATGTCATTACGGGGCCTAAAAGAGATAAAGACGATAAGCAGCCATCCTTGGAAATAACAGACAGTATAATGGCGGCCCAAGCCTTTGTGTTTTATGCAGCTGGTTACGAAACTACGGCTACGACTATGTGCTTTATGCTGTATGAGATGGCTAAAAATCCTGATGTTCAAGATAAGTTGATTAATGAAATTGATGAAGTACTTAAGGAATCCAATGGTGAAATTACCTACGATGTCCTGCAGAAGATGACATACCTGGCAAAAGTTATGGATGAAACGTTACGTATGTATCCCATCGTAGAACCTCTACAACGCAATGCGAATGTAGACATCGAGATACCTGGCACGAATGTAACAATACAAAAAGGGCAGACAATTCTAATATCTCCAATAGGCATTCATCATGATCCCAAATATTATACGGATCCAGAGAAATTCGATCCTGAGAGATTTAACCCGGAAGTTGCACGTAGCCGACATACATGTGCGTATATGCCATTCGGCGTGGGACCGAGAAACTGTATTGGTGAGTTGATCTTTATACACATATTTATTTATATGTAGCAGTATTTTAATCAGATTAATCAAAGGTATCTTCAGTCATATATATTAAATAAATAAACTAAATATTAATATAACTGAATGAATTGACAATTAATATAAATATTATAAACCGTAAATATTATTTTCATATTTGTAGCTGTAATTGTTTTACTTTAATTTAGTTTATTCTAAAACATTAATTTTTAATTACAGGTATGCGCTTCGCCAAGGTGCAGTCTGGTGTGTGCGTAGCGAAGTTCCTTTCAAGATTCCGCGTGGCCCCCTCTAAAAATACACCAAAGAATGCCAGTATCTCGCCTACTCATTTAGTTGTTAGGCCGGAATCTGGAATTATGGTAAAAATTTTACCGAGAAAAGTCTAAGGATCGTCTTACTCTATGATACGCATATATATGGATTCTGTTACACACTTTAATTGCTATGTATTTTGATTATTTACATAAAATTTTCGGGACAAATATAAGTATATGCATTATATTAGATTATGCTGTATATTTATGCATTATGTTGTATATTTAATTCAAATGCATTTTTAATTGCCTGTGTACATAAGCATGTTTGTTCAACGCTGACTTATTGTACTTGAAATTAAATACAAAGATCAATAGCACGGACAGTTTAATTCGTTTTACTAGTATACATAGTGAAGTCGCTCAGCAGCCGGCTCGAGCTGCCTCATACATCTTGTATGTACATTAGTATGTACGACTTATATGTACATATTAAGACATAACTAACTCTGTCAGTTACATTCTTAACATCAAATTATATTATAAAAATTTTGATGAAATTTGTTAGGAGCAAAATTTTCACCCTGTAACAAAATCTTTTTTATGTTGCATCCTAGCGAAATTAAGGATGACAATTTGTATTGGGAATCTTAAAATTGTAATGCAAGCATGATCGATCTTCAGCTCTCAATATCCAACCGCTGCCAGCCACTTTGCCTATATCCCCACTCCATATAGCTGGAGGGTGTCCTACGCTACGGTTGCCTCGGCGTGGTCTCCACTGCAGAACACGTCCACTCCATCGGTTATCGGTTCTGCTACAGTTTTGACCAGCCCACTGCCATTTTATACATACAAATATATCAGAATCAGTTCCGCATTGCAGCTTAACACTAGAACAGATATGTGTGTATGAGATAGATATGTGTGTAACATACAATCCCATTCACATAGAAAAACTTTATGCTTTTGTAAAGACAAATCAGGTTTAGTTCTATTATATGACTACATTTCGCATGTCACATGCCGTTGGTTCAAATGTCTGCAATTTTTTTAAATCTACCTGCCTAGCTATCTACCTACCCATCTATCTACCTACCGGGCACCGGTTTTCATCGCAACAGCATGAGTCCTAAAGCATAGTTCACCACGCTGCTACAGTGTGGATTGACGAAAATATGGATTAGCGGCCAACCTTTCCGTCTTACTTTTTCAAACCGCCTTTAAGGGTTAACGATTTATATCGTACGAGCCCGAAAACCGTTGTAAAAGTTCGGCAAAGTGGTCACCCATGCAGTATCCGACTGCGCCTGGAGATATTTACAGATTGTTTGCAATCTGGAAGCGCGTTAGATCCACGTGTGTTTCAAGGTCAATCAATTAAATTATTGTTATTATGTTATTGTCGCTATAACGATGATTCTATCAGATTATGTAAGTGTCAAATAGCACAATCTCAGCATATTTATTTAGGTTTTTTGAACGCCAGAAACATGTACATTTTATTGAACCGAATTGTATGTGGCTGTCAATATTTAAAGAAACTCATGGAAATAATTATAGATTTACTAACTTACTTAATTCTATCATAATAATAACAGTAAAAAATATATAATTGTGGCAAAAAAAAGATGTCTTCTTATATATTAATACGTGAAGCGTCGAACGTTGCGCCCCTTTTTAAGAAAATAGCGATAACGGAAGTATCTGAATCTTGACACAGTTGCATTTCACATGGAGGACGACTGCAGAATTTTTTTTTTTTTAAATAATACGTTGTAAATACTGACTACTACTTTAAGCGCTATAAATACTTTCTTGTTGGTCGTGTTGGTTGAAAGCGCTATTGCCGATTGAGATGTCCTGGGTTCAGATCCCTGATCGGGTACTATTGGATTTTTCTAAGAATAAGAATTTCTAACAATGGCTCGGAGTCTGGATTTGTGCCCCGTGTATGGCAATAGACTCACCACGCCGCCTCACGACGCCGTTGAAGCTGCCTTGAAAACCGCGACCTGTCAATCCTGTGGGCGCAGATGGACATTGGGGGCCTTACCTGAGTCTATGTGTGCCTGTATATGTCCCATAGCGGAGACGCACCGACAACTCAATTATTCGAGCACGTTCACAGGACGACCGATAGTGCTTGAGCAGTTCCCCTTGGCGGAGTTTGCGATTCTGGGTGACATTAATGCTCACCATATGGTATGGGTTGGATCCCGAAACACCGATTTCACTGGGAGGACTGCGTAGGACTTCTTTTTGACTTATGGGCTCTTACAGGTGGTATCAGGTTTCACCAGAATACTGAACTTCGACACCCATAATAAATAATAAATAAATAAATATCTTGGGACATCTGTACACACGGCCATCTGATCCCATACTAAGCATCAAGAGAGCTTGTGTTACGGTAACTAGTCGGCTAATAAACTACATATATACATAGATATTTATACTTATATAGATATTTTTTTTACACCCAGATACAGTACAAATACCTGTATTCATCACACAAATATGTATTCTGGGTGGGAATCGAACCCACGACCCCCGGCGCACCAGTCAGGTTCACTAACCGCTGCGCCAACGGGCCAGTCAAATGTCTCTTTGTTAGACCTTTTGCTGGCCAACAATCCATCTACCTACCAGATTGTGGTCAAGGGTCCCGCTTGGGTCCTTGGACCACTGCCTAGTAAGTTTTACAGTGTCCTGGCCGCACTCAGTAAGGCCTCCGCTGGCTGGGAAACGGCAGGTTTGGCACTACGAGTCGGCTGACTGGGATGGACTGTGGGAGTTTCTAGCGTCCTATCCTTGGAGGCGGCTATGCTTTGTTTCATATGACCCTAGTGACTGCGCTGATTCTATAGCCGATGTGATACGGCAGGGTATGGAGTGTTTCATTCCAAGCCCTGTCGTGTCCATCGGTGGACGAAACCAGCTCTGGTTTGATAGATCTTGCTGTGAGGCCACGAAACTCGAGAATGATGCATACTGAAAATTGGCATCAGCGCATACACGTAAGAACCCGGACGTCTCTAATTTAAGAGCAAAGTTCAGATCACCCTCCAGGTCTGCAAAGAGGCAAATAACCAGGGTGAAGTCCGCGCACGTCGGCAGAGTAGGTAAACGACTGGTTGCCTACTCCTCCGGAAGTCGAGCATTCTGTTCGCTAGCTAAAGCTGTATCGAGTATATTTTTGTCGTTCGTCCATTCCATCGTTATGAAAACCAGATGGTTCTCTATATACGGCATATACTCATGCGGCAAAAGGGAAGGCTGATCTTCTTGCTAGTCTGTTTGCCGCCGACTCGGTCTAGCCGATACGGGGGTCACACCGTCTACCATCCCGCGGTGTGAGAGCTCAATGAATGACTTAGTCTACAAACAAAAGGCTTCTTTTGTTCACCCCATTCCCAAAAAGGATGTTCGTTCTGACCCAACTATTGTATATTTCTTCTTTCTATTGTAATAATATATTAAAATGTGCATTGTAAAATAGTATCTAATTTAATTAAATTTATGGTTCACAATTTTGGTCATAGTGGCTTCCACATAAAAGGTAGACATATGCTTTCACGGACTTTTATTTAGAACTATTCAAGACAAACAATCCCACGGTATCCCATCATCTTTGTGTAACTTCAATGGTTTAGGCACCGTACGCCAAGATCTACTCAGAGGTCAGAATCTTTTCCTGTATCGTTATATTACGACCAAAATTACATAACATCATTACAAATTGTAGACTATATGTTATTTTTAAGTATAACCTACTTTCCTGTATAGTTTCCTCCAAATCCGTTCAGTAGTTTTTTCGTGAAAGAGTAACAAACACACATCCATACTCACAAACTTTCGCATTCATAGTATTAGTAAGAGTAAGAAGAAATTACATTACATCATTACAAATTGTAGCCTATATGTTATTCCGATGTATAACCTATATTACTGTTAAGTTACATCCAAATCTGTTCAGTAGTTTTTTCGCGAAAGAGTAACAAACACACATCCATACTCACAAACTTTCGCATTTATATTGTTAGTAAGAGTAAGAAGACAAGATGAGTACCTATGACGTACCGCAATGAATATAAGCGTGATGTACCACAGTGATTATTGACATTTAAACTTATAAAAAACGAAATAAAACTGTATACCTACGTACATAAATCGTGTCTCATAACATAGTGTTCTGGGACAACCTCAGATGAAGTAAGAGTTAAAGATAAGGAGTAGGTAGATTCGCAACAATTTCCATTGATAATAACGAAAGCAAAGAAAGTGTTTATTACATGACGATTTAGATCCGCCACGCTAATCGCCCGCTCTGCCAACCCACCCAGTTGTAGGGTGCGTAACTACATAACACCGTTTAGATTGATGGCTGATGCAATTTGCGACAGACGCGGATTTATAGGCTATGATAAAAGAACATTTGTGGGGACGGCGTAATGGATGCCACCATTGCAATTGTTTATGGAAGACGATCGTGCGCCACGAGCTGTTACCCTTTCGTGTATTCCCGTGCTTCCTGTATCCTGGAACGTACATTTGTGTGCCCCTTTTCAAATAGATGCCTTGTAAACACTCGGTTTGAGTCGATGTAGCTCTCTCTAGAGGTTTTCCAAGTGCTTTTTGCAGTAAAGTTCAAAACTTATTGGTAAAAGTTAATTGTATACTAAAAACCATAAAACGTTCTTTTCTCATTGACGTACAAAAATATATATAAAAATCGGATGCATCAAAATAAACCAAATGAGTCCAACTCGAATAGTTTTCTAGTAGCCAACTAACAATTAAGTGTTATAAGTGAGGATTATTGAATTCTTAAAACCAACGAATTTTTTACATGTCCAGTAGATTTTTGTATGAATTCAAATGTTTACCTATTGACTACTTTGTTTAATGACTAAATCTGATCAATCAACAATCGCATTTGATACTGTATTGGATTTTTCATATTGTATACCTAACATCACGCCTGTAAACCCCGAATAGATAGGCAGAGGAGTGTAGTACACTCCCATTTATATTGTATAGTTACTAGAATTACGTACAACTGCCAAGATTCATGGATGGTGGTAGTGCATGAAATGTTGGGTCGTAAATTGCATTATGTAGGTCTCTTTAGTTAAGTTGCTACTTATTAAATAAGCGTGTGAAACTCCTGCCGACTGTCGATCAAGAGGCCCTGGGTTGAAATCCCGGGTCGGGTACTTATGATTATGACACCACCTATTTTATAATAGGACCAAAACGTAACTGGTGCAATGTGAGAGTGTACTAAACTCCTCTGTCTACCTCTTCGGGGATTACAGGCGTGATGTTACATGTAAAACTCCACCAGGTGGCATATAAAAGTATGACATAAACAAAATCGGTAATGAAAATTTCTGCTCACGGTACTTTAAAACATTAGTGTTACAGAAGCGCTGGACGGCCTCACTGTCCACAAAAAAATATGATCGCAGCACTTTAAACCTAAGTGTAATGGCGACGCTCCGTCACTCCGCATTACCGAAACCGCAGAACAATATCTTAATCGGTCGAGAAAAGAAACAAATCGTGCACACCGCACGAACCCGCAGGGGATAGGGACATGTCCCCTTCCAGATGCATTTAAGTAGAGAACAAGTCACAAGAGCGAGCGTTTTAAGCTATGCATTATTTCTATGAAATTATACGTAATTGAAAATTATACTCAATTATATAGGTGTACCTAACATAAGTATATAGGTGAATCACAATTTTGTATACCCTACCTTACTCTTCTTTTCTTCTTCTCTTTAGGATTAAGCGCCTTAATTAAGGTTGTCTGGAAGATATCGCTGTTTGACCGATAAGACCGCCTGTTGTCTTCCCCCACTTTCAATTTTTTGTCTTTATGCTGTTTCTTCTTGTTATGTGGTGTACAATAAATCGTTTTGTATTGTATTGTATACGTAATAAAACCTAGATTCTAATGTTACAAATTGAAAATAAAAAAACCCTAGTAACCTTACATTTCCTTTAATTGTTTATTTTGTACTCCTGGAGGATAGCGATTCAACAAGTTGGTTGTTTTAAATTAAAAAAACCAAAATAATCCGCACATTTATGTTTTGAAATTTACCTATATTTTAATATTTTCGCTCATCATTGGAAACTTGTACTGATCACAGGAGACAACTGCAAATTGCGGTAAAATGGGACGAATTCTCCCTATTGCAAGCGACTGTGATGGATCTATCTTCCCTTGCACACCTAATAAACTAATGCGTTGAGGTTCCAATGTTTCTACTAAGTGGGAATTAGATTGAAACAGGGGCGAAAATGTATTACAGGAACTGCTTTTTTCGAACTGCCTCTGAATGGATTCATTGATATATTCAAAATTTTGTATTGCATTTTCACGTGATCATATTTATGTATTCAAAAAAATATCAATATCTCAGCTACTTTGGTTCTAATTGCAACATACAATCATAGGTATACCTATTTAAGACAAGATGAACGTGTTGGTACATAATCTGTACAGTACTGTAATATACTGGTGAAACGTGAAACTGTGTTACACTCCTCTTCCTATCTCTTCGGGGATTACAGACGTGATGTTACGTTATGTTCATTACAAAACTATCGTATACGCGAAAACCTGAAATAGATTTCGTTCGAAAAATCTAACGTTCGTTCTCTAGGAACAAATGTCATGGCTTTCGAAGCCCTTAGTACTGTCATTACGAGCTATACATCACAGGGGTAGCAAACAATCGGTAGCATTTGATGTACAAGCAGGTGTTTCCCCTCGGTGTCGTCAGGAAGCGCCACTAGAGGCACGTCACAGGAAAACGGGCTGGTGTTTGACGTTGTTTACTTTAACAGGTAGGAGAAAATTTCTTCGTATTTGTTTTAGCAACAATGAATCATTTACATTTATTTTTTCGTGAATTTAATATCCTTTAATTACTTAATACATAAACCTATTATTTATTTTTATATGTCATTACTTCAACCAGTTTAATTTAAAGTTTCGCTCTTGAAATGTAACATAATCGAACTCGGGTTTCTTTATAGAAGACAGTGTAAGTTACTTACACGTTTCGATATCATATAGATTTAGTGTCCTCAAAAAGCATCTTTAGTACTAAAATGTCTTTACTCACGTGATTCGAGCTAAGCGATTAAAGCTAATAAAAGTTTTGTTTTGAAATTTTTCATTTTGATAAATTGTATAAAGCTGTGACTTGCACAGAAATGTAAAAAAGAGATTTTATAAATGAATTGTAATAGAAATGTAACGAGTTCATCTGATACGGGTGCAGGAAATAAAAGTAGAGATTAGTTAAAAGGTAGATACGGATAGTCCCCGGGGCGACGTCGGATCGCGTGTTGGGATCGCTACTTGCCAGTTGTGTATTATTGAACTTCATATTGAAACAGATACTTGTAAAGTAATGCTGAATATTTATATTGTGAAGCCGTGTCGGGGCGGAGAAATAATCCCCCGATATTATTATTATTAATAATATTGCTAATATTATTATTAATAATTATATCGGGGGATATCATTATTATTAATACCCCGTTATTATTATTACCCCGAACCGTTGCCGGGATACCCGGGTGTCGTAAGAGGCGGCTAGACCCGGCGCTGGCAAATCTCGGTACAGCACAGCTTCTCTAGGAACGGCTACATGCTCTGGCTGTCGACAGGTACCAGCGTAAGCTTTCCAAGAAGCCGTGCACAGGGATCCGCAACCCACGTGCCCAGCGTGGGGATTATGGGCATAACCCCCAGGGAAATCCGGTGTCCTGTGGCGAGCATGTACAAAAGTATATTTTATTGTTTAAAATAGACAGATTAGGTGTAGACAGAACACCTGTATTGCTGGCAGTGAGGCAAAAATAAAATAAAACTCAGTAAAGTTGAAACGGAGTCTCCCTCGAGCGTTGTCGATTTGCCGTCGTGCATTCATCAGTCCACTGGAAGACGCAATTCTTTATTCTCAAGGATTTAAAACATTGATGTAAAATTCAACCTTCTCTTTTAACCTTAATAAATTCATTATAATAGGAAAAATATTTTTGGAATGAAAATAATTCGTACATTTTTCATAGCGCATATATCATAAATAAAGGCATGCTTTAATATTAACTGAGGTATAGTATTCATTCATGTTTGTACAATTAAAAATATAAAATAACAATTCTTTCTAACAATTAATCAATTGACGCTATTTCATATTACTAATTATTTTGTAATTATGTTTGACATTTATTTTTTAAAATATAGCAAGCAACGGAATGGCACAGAAACATTACAAAATTAATAGTGTGTAATATTTTGTAAGGAGTAATGATTTTTTTGCCGTTAGAAGTCGTAAAGTCGTTACTGTACAGATACATAAATGTTTTCAAGGTTCACTACCCTTCAGAACTAAAACGGTGCTTTGATAAAGTCTTATTTTGTATTTTAGATCATGCTGATGTGAGTTTTTATACTCCACAATGGAGTTTCTTAACGTATTAGAGGGTTTACAGAAATTGCGATTACGAATCTTCTTTGCTTTGTGAAAATGTAATTATATTCCTCTTTCGTAAACATTTGAAGTGACTTTCAATCCGTTTACAATCAAATCTCACGAATATCAAATTCCTCTTTCTCGTCTTTAACATTATATCAAACCCGTCATTTTCATACCTAGTTGAACGTTTTTCCTATGCTCGTTTCTGAAATGTGTAATTCCTTCCATGTAATTGACGTTTGGTAAGAAAATGAAAAATTCCTTAATATTGTGTTCCCCTGAAGCAAATAGATGGTGTACAGACTAGAGAATGTCCCATTAGTTATTTTATTGTAGCAAATAGCTGTATATTTATTTTTATTAAAGAGTATGTTAATATACGTACATAATGTATACCTATTAAAATATTTGTAATATGTATA
>DVPD01000300.1:0-12248 GCA_018237605.1 Apyrrothrix (Melanopyge) sp. n. Burns01
AATTAAGTAACATTTAATAATATATTCACTATTTTAAAAACAGTACATGACGAAAAAAAAATATACGGGCGATTCTAAGAAATTTGATATTAGAGTTACGAGAAGAATAGTACAAAAACTGTATAGTACTGAACGATTTTTTTTAAATAAAAAACTACTACTTACCGAAAGAACCCTGATTTTAGCTCAGAACCGTTCTAAATTAAATTCACAATTATAATTACACATTAAAATAAATATAGACAATGTAATTACACATTTTATTTCTCACGCCGAAAGTAATATGAAAAAGGTAAAAGAATTTTACAAACGTGTTATAAGCGCGTGCAAGCAATAAGTTCACGTGAATAATGAATGTTATGTGGAAACAATGGGACTGAGAATAATTCCCACGAGCGCCGCAGACACGCCCGTTGAGATATTATTATTATTCGAAAACATGAGTACTTTATGCAGATAACTGACGTGTATCAATGAATAATGACATTCCTATGCAAATTGCGAGATATGAAAACGTGCGAATATGTTTACGGCCGGTGTAAGGTGCAAAACTTAATATTTACATCCTCTCTAAAATTAATCACATCGCAGCCTTACTGCGCTACGATGGATTCAATGTCGAGCTTTTTTAACATTAAAAACTGAGGTGACACGCTATGGAACGAAATTTTCCAGTACCGTCTGTTTATAAAGGTTTTTCTCAAATTGTTTCAGGTAGCACTTTGTCCTAATTTTAATTAGATATTAATATATGTAGGTCAATATTGACGACATTATCTATCCGATACAACAAATATTAAATACGAAAGAGACATTAAAACGTCAACAAATCTCCTGAGTTAAATATTTTCAAAGCCAACCACATTAAACATGACCGAATAACAATATTTGCGTTTCCAATAAACTTATCAGCTTAATATGAGTAGGACGAATTCCAGGAATACTTCTTTGGACCCAGTAACGATGAATGTTCAATTAAGGAAACTTGCAAACATGACAACACTGCGGTCTGGTTTATATAAAGACAGTATTACGGGTGAAACTATATGATACATTGGGAATTACACAAATATGTTCCATTGGACACATACACATATATATCTTCACGCCAGGTCCCTCACAGGGTAGGCAGAGAACACCAAGTGCTAACTAACACTATCCTTACAGACCTGTTTACTATATATAATGAATAACATATTATGTTTATGTAAATGATTGTATATTCGCAGTGACGAGTTAGGAACATATTGCAAGAATGTGTCTTTAATTTTCTTTTTGTTTTCTGCGCATTGTTTTGATTACAACAACTTATAATCATCGTCAATAGTCTACTGATAGAGAATGCTAGTAAAAATTAAATCCTACTAATACTAAATATATGCATAAATATAGCAGTACGCAATAAGATCGTAATCATTAATTACAACAGCATTTTGATAAAAAAATCCCAAAAACAACGTCGGACCTCCACCTCCACTCCTATAGCCGTGAACGCGGTTGGCAAACAGTCTCCGTCCGTGAGTGCGTAACGAGTTACGTAGTGCTTGCACGGTATCAGCGCGCCGGGTTGCGCAACTGAGCCACAACGTTGACGTATTTACATTGTCGCGCGCGGTTATAGGTCAACTTTGCTATGATAATCGTGTAGCATTTGAATATCTATATGGTACTCTTTGAGGAATATTAAACGTTTCAGTGCCTAAGGAACTTATTGAGTTAAATATATATATATGTACTTGTTGTTGAAGTAATAAACGTGTTATCGGGTTTTTATAACTTGGAATTCCTAGTAGTAACTCGGAGTGTGGAGTTTGTGCCCGGTGTAAGAGCATAGAAGTAATTAATGAAAAGTGGGATTACTACATTCCTTTGCTCATCCCTTCAAGGTAATAGAGACGTGATTTTATAGAAGCAAATGCCACCAAATCTTATGAATGAAGCTTACATCCGCAGAAATGTCAAAAATAGAACGATTTAATCTTATGAATAGCAATGTAAAATGAGACTAAACAAAGGCACCAATCATAGTTAATTTTTTAAAACGTTTTTATATTTTTTCTTGTATAACAGCTTTATATTTTGAAATATTACACGTCATCCAAATACTATTGATTGGTTGATGAAATTAAATAAAAAAATAATGACTTTAGTTTATGACTTTTTATTGTTTGTAGGCTGCTAATTAAAAATAAGTGCATATAATCTAATTTCCTGATTGTTTTGCCGATGGTTTTCCTATCTCTGGTATGAATAATGCCACAGTGTAGGTAAAAACGATAAAAATATCACAATCCATTTTATCTTGTAACATACGATTCACTGAAATTCGATAACATTTACCTACTTAACTATCTTAACTTTCACCATACATTATATTTATTTACTCTTTACTGTAAATCAATAGAGCTATTGTTTATTGTTCTTATATATACAGAATACATAACCAACAATACATACTTATAGGAAACTTGATAGTACTCTAACTTTTCTTTTTTATAAGCTTGACACATTAAAATATATAGTGTGTTCGTTTTCAATCTTCAATGCTAGATCATTTTCCTGTCTTCTATGTTCAATGTCAAATAACACTAAAATTCTAACTAAACAGTCATAGTTGCCACACTCAAAGTCAATACTTGATCGATGTGTCTGTTTACATCACAGCAACACTGACTCTTGTACTTGGTAACATAAATTTCCAGCGCTGCAGTCTTTGCTGGTGGACCTTGGACAACCTTCGATCACCTTGCCATCAACAAGAACTAAAAGTGCTAATAGTCCATATTATATCCACAATATCTTCAGTTTAACTCCAATAACATGCAGGACCCCTTTTTAAATAAGCACTTGAAAAATCTGAGATTACAAGTGCGATGTTACTAAATTGGTAATTGGTACTGATCTGTGTCCGGAGTATGGCTATAGACTCACCACCTGTTCCATAATGGGACGTAAACGTAACTGGTGAAACGTGGGAGTGTACTGCACTCCTTTGCCAACCTCTTCGGGGATTACAGGCGTGATGTTACGTTACACTTGAAACATTTTTAGAATACGGAAAATCTTTCGAGCAGTAGGTATACTCGGTAACAGACCTGCAAACGGCCGATACGAACACGTTGCGACACTCGTCGTCATGCACCTTGAACTACGGTGACTTTCAACCGCTGACGTTACACTTCGTTAACTACGAACTACTTCGACAATACAATGGATTACCGGTTATTGTGAGGGTTTTAATAGGTTCCTATGACACGTACTGGTGGAATTTATTACTCACTATTGTTGGAATTTATATGTAGATACATAGAATTTATTGTGAATTTCCAGACTATATTTTATTTTGGTTTGCTATTTACAGTTGGCACTGTAAAAACAGTTAATGTTTGAACATTATATGATGGACAACATAGTACATGTCCTCGTTTGATGATAATAACACTGGTAGTTAACTAAGAAAGTAATATGCGTGTGAACTTACCTAAGCAGTCTTTCATGTCTCTCTCTGTCGTAGGTCGCCGCGGCGAGATAGTCGTCGGCGATGGCATGGTGGAGCGGCGGATGTATGGGGGGCTGGTAGCGCTGCTTCCACAGCAGCTCGCTGCTGGCGTAGAGCGAGGGCGGGGGGGGCGGCAGGTGCAGCAGGGGCGGGGGCGGGCCGCCGCCGTAGCCGTGCGCCATGCCGCGCCACTCCTCCACCGAACTCGCGGAGCCGCCGGAGCGCACGCCGCTCACGCCCGAGTCGGACCTCTCGTCCGCATCGCGCGCGCACACTATCACACAGTCGTCCTCCTCGGAGGCCACGGCGCTGGCCACACCATCCGCGACCGCACTCACTTCACTCTTCACTTCACCACCACTCGTCGCGCACACCTCCACTGCCGACTTCACTTGCTCCTCTTTCACGCACTTGTCGATTGCGTCACTGACTTCGACCACATCACCACTCGCACTCACACTCTCCGAAACACCTGGAACAATAAAGAGACTCGCGTTACACATCTTATAGAGCCAGATCTTAAACGTTATAGAAACAGGTGCTGTATCATAACTCAGGAGTAGACGTGTCAGTTCACCTCCCGGTTGTAGGCTGTCAAACGGCTGACGTCAGCGAGTCGGTCCGCAGACACGTTTGGAATATGGCCAACATTAGCTCATTCACACTACGCCCACTTCACCGCAAAAATGCTTCGGCAGATATGCGAACAAAGTGCCGGATTCAATTAAATCAAGTAGGTATGGAATTCATTTACATGTATTTGTTTACGTCATGACACGGATACCGAAATTTACACATTGAGAAATGTGCTGTATTATTCACGGTTTTACCATATTTTTATCGGATGAAACACTAACAGGCATTGAAATGTAACAATTTTAAATTAGATTATTGTAATAATTATTGCGTAAGACACTTTCACAGGCGCGCATTCCGCCACGAACACTAATAAATCAAGCGGTGGCCTGGGCCGCGTGACGCGAATAAGTAATCGGAGTCACGTTTCGTTGCGCAAGGTTTATTACAAGTGTCCCGGACCGGAACAGGAAGATGACATCGCGACGAGATATCGCCGTGTAGGTGGAAGGAGTATGCAGCGCGGCACACGTGAGCGACAGCTGGGCGCTGGCCAAGTCTCGCCGCCATCACCGCCCGCCGACACTTGGCGTCGCACCAGAATGGGCGCATTGTAACAAAACTCTTGCACTTTTGCCATTCGTTTCATCTTTATTCATACCTATTTTTAAAGCCTTAATATCCTCAACTGTTTCATACCACTGAATGTCAGGGCCGAATTTGATTAAAAACTCGATTTAAAAGCGCACATTTTTAAACGAGTATATCCACAATAAATTAAGTAGCATTGAGAACGTTTAAGCAAAAACGTTTCAAGAATATTACAACATAATTGAATAAATTACAAAAGAAGGTAGACAATACAGAATTCGACACGAAATCTACACAAAAGAGCAAGCCTGCGTGTCGGGCGGACAACAATGGAATTTTAATGAGACCCTGTTAACGGCGATGCCTATTTACATAATCGCACGAATAATTTGATTCATAACAAATAAATACAAGAGAAGGATTGACGATTGTGTGTTTAGAAGTTTAGAGCTAATAAATCTGACGGCGACTACGATGGCTATACAGCTGGCTATATAGCAGATACAGGGTGTTCTAAAAGAACAATAACATGCAACGCTCGACCTTATCCCAGGATCCATTCAGTTCTGCGGTTACCGCTGGGCCGTCACTAAACCGACCGCACGATAAAATTATACTCCTACGTCAAAGAGTGAGTTAGTGTTTTGTTGGAATTAAAATTACAATAATAATGTTAATAACTTGTACAATCACATTACTGATAGAGCTGATATATAATTTATTTTGTCGTATTTTAGACGTACATTATCAATAAACTGATGCAACTTTAGCTTATCGTAAAGATAACGCGAATGATAACATATCGTTATAATACCGTTCTTTTATTAAATTTTACAAATACCAGCACGAAACCTTCACAAATAAATCAACTGAACATTAATAGGATGTAAACAAAAGCGAGACAATAGAACAAAAAGATCAGCGAACGTTTACTATGGAGCAACAAAGTGACTCGTCGAGGAAGTGCGGCGACGTATGGAGCGTGACAGCAGCTGACTGACAAGACAAACGTCGAGCCGGAATCGGTGACAGTCTTTCATTAGGAATGGAGAGGCAAAAAGTCAACGGGCGTCCCACGCGGCGTAGAATCCTGTTTGCTAAATATGAATTATACATGAAGACGTGGCCGCGTAAACAAAGTCGCGACCATTAAAATAACCATTGCGACACACTCCTTTGAATTTCCTACGTCTATACACAATTTATCGCTAATTCCCACCTGTATAGATCCTAGCATTTAGTATATTCTCAAGAATAATGATTTTTAAATAAATAAAGCACACCGAGTCTAAGGCGATTTGGAACTTCAGCATTAAATTGAAAGGAGGTAAAATGACCGGTCTTCATTTATTCATTTTAATGTTTTTATAATCTGTCCTTGTTGTTATATTTAACTTACAGTAGTTGGTAACTTTTCGAAGAACAGTGCCACTGAAAACATTGAATGCGTCAAACTTTAACAAATTATTTAAATGAGAATACTCCCGAGGAGTTCTTGAATATATTAGAACTAAGTTAGGGCAAAAGGTCGAAATCGTCAAAATAATGTCAGCCGTCATAACAAAAAGAGGTAGTTAGCTAACTGTACATACCCACAGCTATAAATAAAAAAATATCATGTTCAAATATAAAACTACGAAAAAATTATTGATAATTAAGCAGATAGGGGGTACTTAACATTATAAAAGGGATAAAAAACAAAATCTATCTGAAAAACATAATCTAAAGCCACCGTGAAGTCTCGAACTGAGTCAAAACGTCATAATGAGGAAAATATACTGTATTAAACGAAGGTTATCACAAAACACAACCTGTTTGTATACTCGACACAGATAAAAATTTCAATGACAATGTGTTTATTAAGTGGAATAATGGAGCGCTGTGCAATTAATTCAAATTCAAACAAGTCTATTGTAAACGAATGATAATCGAATGCTCATAAGCTGATAATTGGCGCGGTCACCGTGGTAATACGTGGTGCACGTTGGAACCGCGGCCATCTCGTTAAAGCCGGCAGAGCGTGTCGGCCCGGCCGGCGTGTAATGAAACACTTCCACTCGGACAATAACCGTTAGTTAATAGGACATTTTAGCTGCGACAAAGCTTTCTCTGTACACCCATAAAGCAATTATCTCGTCGTTAAATTGCGTAACACTGCGGTTTAAGTTTATATAGTTTCTATAATTGAATCAACTGGGTAAACGTTTTCTAAGAACCGCAGTTAATGTGCCTACTTTCTAACACAATACCGAAATGCTTTATGATTTCGCTTGTAACATTTCGCCTTTATTTCATTATCTTTACAAAGTCGCTTATATTTCCTCAATACGCTAAATTTGTGGTGTATTATTAGTGCCAATGTGTTTTAAATGGATGACGATCGAAATTATGAATAAACAGCACATCGATTATTACAAGTAACAATCTTCAGCGGAAAAAGAGCATCTCGTGACCGAGTGATGCATCGGATGTCGTGACTGGTTGGGAATGCACTACATAGACGATATTACGGGCGGACTAAGTGTTTCAGGTATCACGAGTTCACGATGGCCGCACCGCATGCAGCAGATTGCGCAATGCATTATGTACTGATTGAAAGCGCCTGCCCGGCAATCTTCCTCGCATCTCACGACATGCACCGACAGTTCGTGACTAACATTGCCAAAATCTAATAATGTCTCCGCTTTTCAATATGTTAAACGGCTTAAACGTTTTCAAATTCTCGTCAGATCTGCATAATTACTAATCTTATCGAAAAATAGGAAAAACAGCAATGAAGTGTTTTTGTAAAGACGACATTATTCCAAGAACGTATGATATCAGCAAGAATTGACATTTGGTATTCTCACAGCGCGAGTTTCTTCACTGAACACGTTCACCATTTTCGAATGTAGACAAAATGGCGGCCAATGATTATGTATAACGTGAACTAAACGCGGCAGTGCCACACAAGGAGCAGAACACAATGAAAGGTCAACCAGACGTAAATTAGTCTTGGGACTTAATTAGTCGGTTTCATCGTTTACCCGACTACCATTATGTATCGGACGTTGGCATTATAAAGTCTTGGGTGACAATGACGTACTAAACATTCCTATCTCATGTTAACAGGGTATAAATAACACAACGATTTGATACATAACATATACATATGTGTTGTAATAAGACATAACAAATATGTCGGCAATACTTACGTGGTATCGCACTTGTGATTGTATATAGCTTTAATATACCTGCCTATCTGTGTCCTTACATTATCGTGTCTATAAAAGCGTTATTGTATTACAAGTCGCTAATTAGGTGCAACGAAATGGTATCACTCAATGATGTAGCGTCTAATCGCAGCTAACAATGACTAATCACAAACAATTGGAACGCAAAGGGTCAGTAGAAAGCACAATAACAACAAGAGAATCGATAAGACTGATGCGATAAGGTTAATCATTTTGACAACGCTAGCTATTATATATTCATATAGATAAAGATATTTTCTATATAATAGACTCCCAACGACAATGGTGTCGTCTAAACTTGGGTATTCAGACCCTCTATAGGGCTGTTGCTGATCTTGAGATTAAATAGAATGATTTGAAGCCAGAAATAAAACAAAATGTAATAATAAAATGGAATACTCAATATGGACATTTGTAACACGATTTTGATGTATTTAATCGACAATACGATACAATAATTTCATACTAAATACAATTATTACCAAGATTTTTTCTTAAGATGGTCATTAGGGGGCTTTGTATTATAACGATCAGCTTTCACGGTTCGTGTCTACCGTCTGTCCCGAGCAAGTGATATCAACGTGGCACAAGCATACGTAACGCCACTGCAATGCACGGTTTAACACAACTTGCCGCATACGAAAAGTTACAAATACAACTAATTCAGTAGAACGCTTCTTTCTCTAACTAAATAAGTCACAAGTAGCCACATTTCACAACGACAGACACTTCAACAGATTATATGCACCATTTACAAAACGAAAGTAGTAGTACTATACGCACATAATATATTTAAATTTATTTTCAATTGATAGTTCAAAAGTACGTTCTATTATAAACCGCCTACGTAATGGTTACACAAATGGTTTAAAAGTCGATGATTAGATAACCGTATAATGTCTAATGAAATACGCGATACCGGCGGAACTACAAATATAACACACTATGTACTCACTCTTCAATTAATTTAATAGAAATCTGTTCCTGGTTTCCAGAAAGAAAAATTTCTTAGTCACTGAGTGCACTAGTAATTATCACCCAAAAGTACAAGTCACTAACACAATTTCCGAATTGAGGATGCTCGACGACCGTTGAAGATTTAAAAGCAATCCAGTTATGTCCTTGCAAGCGGTTAGGAAGTCGAATGAAAGCAGCTAGGCGTTCACCTGCACACACACACTACACCAGAGGGCTATGCTATTACGTATATAAGTTATAATATGCACGACAACTTTAAAGTGATTCGTTTCGGGCGACTGTAGCACAGACGTGCAAAAGCTCCGATGGCGCACACAGAACTGAAACGCGGGGAAGTGGTAACCGGCGGCGCGGGGAGCGGGGACCGATCCGCGCTAGTCTCACTCACGGCGACGACGCAGCCGGCAACGTAGCAACAAGTGAACGGCAGTGCGGGTGTGAGGCGAGCAGGAGACGAGGGCTGGAAATGGGGAGGCTCCCTCCGCGCATACAAAGAGCGCGCACCTGACGGCGATGCATGGAGCACCCGTACACCTATCCATCCACTAACCACCCACTAGCCGACTCACTACTACTACATAATCGGAAAGGAAGGGCAAATGTCGATAATCACTTTGCGTACTCATGCAATAACAATATCCTTTTGACGGACCGGTTTGTTGCTAAGTGTAAACAAAAATTTGGATGTGTTAAAATTTCGTTACACGTATTCATTTACAAGTCCCACAAATGTTGAAGCCACATAATGATTTAATACACTCAAAAATATTACCACGTTGACGGTCGACAGAAAAAATCCCCCACGTAGATATAAAAAAATAAATATCGACCGTCTGTGTGAATGACTGGCGATAAAAAATAGATGAAGTTTTTTCAGCTCGTTCCGCGAACTGATGTTTGTTAATATTTATGAAACACGAAATTCTTTAAGCTCATATATTATACTCTCTATACAGATAAAGCAGGTATCATACATTATTGTTAATATTATGCCTGTGAGGGCCTCGTTGATCGTATTGGTCGCAAGCGCGATGGCCGATCGAGAAGTACTGGTTTCAAATTCCGGGTCGGGTACTATTGGATTTTTCTTAGATTTTCTAGTAGAAATTTCTAGTAGTGGCCCGGAGTCTGTATTTGTGTCCGATGTATGGCAACAGACTCCCCACCAATTCAATAATGGAATGTAAACGTAACTGGTGACACGTGGAAGTGTATTACACTCCTCTGCCTACCTATTCGAGGATTACGAACGTGATATTATGTATGTTCATTTGTAATATAAATTCCGGGAAACCTTGGTTATGTGTTCGAAATGAACGAAAACATATATTATTATTAAATAATCCGTGTTGAAGGTTTGCAATTACAATAAACAATACAGATATAATAAAATCAGAGTAGGAATGTTTTGCATAATACAGTTGAAAACAAACGCATTTTGAATATTTTATTGCTACTAGTACCCACAACAAATGATGCTTTTCTTAAATGCTATCACACGTCTAGGGAAGCCTTGTTAATACACGGTAGTTATTTCTTCCGTAAACCAGCAATATGTCGTAGGGAATGTGGTAATTCATAATTAGCGTGGAAACGACGTGGTAGAAAAACAATTAAAATTTAACTTTAATAATGTAAATGAGATTGGATGTAATAGGCAATATTAATCAAATTAAGGACTCCACATCAGTGGTATTCTCATTTTGCCGCGTCTATAATACAAGAAAATGAGACCGCACAGTGTGTGTGGAGTGCTGGTTATTTATAGGCGATGTAATTTAGTAGAACATAAACAAATATCGATCGTTGACCAACATACCAGAGCGTTTAACAACGCGCTAACAATTTGGCAAACTGCCAACTATTCCGCGACAATCCATACGGTCTCTGTTTGGTGTTATTTTCTAAATGGCTACAATATATAATATGTATTACGCCTACCTATTATTAAATCACACACTTAAATTTACAGAAATATAATTTTATACGAATTTAACACAAAAACCGCACAGAATTCGAATTCGGAAGCAGGCCGTCACCATTTCAGATAGTTCTTGCGGAAGGTCACCATTTCAGACAGTTTCAAGTTATTTAGAACCATTTGGAATATAACAAGAGACAATTTTCCAAAAAAATATAGTAATGGAAACAAACTGTTGAATAATTGAGTGGTAACGAATAACGAAATGTCTGTGATTAATAATTGAGTATTAATTTGCCACAGAATTTTATTCCTTATTTGCAAATAGTCATATCCAGAACTAGTAGTAAGTCGTACCCTTGAAACACGAGAAAGTAGTTCAGTATACAGCGACACGTGACGAAAATATCTTGACATTTATTTCAACACTTAGCAAATAAAGCCTCCTCGATAATGTCGACGATGAGTCGCTCAGCGTGATATTCGGTTTGCGTGATCGCTCATGGGTGGCGGCGGACAAGCAAAAATTAATTAGTTTTTTTCACTGTTTTGCTCGTGCTTCGGCAGTTTGAGTTTTTACCACGGCCCTATGCGGGTGAGCGGATACGTGGGCGAATTGACAGGTGAACTTGTTTGCAAAAAACCAACCAGCAAAGAGGTCGCGTATCTGTTTTGGCCTTGCGCTAATCGTGTTAGCGGTAACGCGCGAATACTTAATGTTTTGTAATTTACAAGTACAATGCATTGATAAACCCCAACTTTTTTTATTATAACGCGTGGATCGGCGCGTTTAATGGGCGCGGATGTGACTCATGATTATTAATGGCACTTTAATGTGTTTCGTTCCTTATACCTACAATTATACATCCACATATCGCATATATACAAAAAATTGCTGACTAAACACGTCTAGAAAACATTCCAATAATAATACTACTATCCAACGAACTCATGTGACTTTGGCTACGATAAAAGCGATAAATACGAATTCCTGTTACAATCCGAGCTGACTAAAAATAGGTGTTTTATCATGCAATGTATTCTGTATGCGGCAGATACGTGAGATAGTACAACACACAGCGCTGCGTTGATTCGTTGATAGGAAACACAAACACGGCAGTCGATAACCTGGTTGCGACGAAACTGCCAACTGATAATAGAACGCACTATCGCGTTTCGTACACACACGTACATATATACTATCTAAACAATTCTAATAATAATTTAAAAAGACTGCCTCGTTGACCGTGTTGGTTGCAAGCGCTGTTGCCGATCAAGTGGCATTGGGTTCAAAACCCAGGTAAGGTGCTATTGGATTTTTCTAACTTACATTTTCTAGTGGAAATATCTGGTAGTGACTATTTAATAATGGCACGTAAACGTAACTGGTGAGCCAGGGGAGTATATTACATTCTTCTGCCTACCTCTTCGGCGATTACAGTCGTGATAT
>DVPD01000301.1:0-12236 GCA_018237605.1 Apyrrothrix (Melanopyge) sp. n. Burns01
GTTGCAATCCCGGGTCGAGTACTATTAGATTTTTCTAAAATTAGAATTTCCAGTAGTGGCTCGGAATATGGATAAGTGTCCGGTGTATGGCAATAGACTCACCATCTATTCCATATTGGGACGTAAACGTAACTGGTGCAACGTGGGAGTGTACTACACTCCTCTGCCTACCTCTCCGGGGATTACAGGCGGGACGTTACGTTATTTTTTATAATTTCAATTTATAATAGATGTATATTTTTCAATAATTATTTTCGAGTTACTTCCATTAAAACAAATGCAAAGGTGTCAAAAGACAACTTTTGGTCAAAGTGGGTTCTTGTGTATACGTATTTCCACCAATCGTGGGATAAACTGTGTTAATGACGGACCGAAGGGACACGTAACATACCTCCCTACAATATATCGATATCGATGAAACATTGATGCTACCTAAAACTTGTCGATTGACAACATCGATTCAACATTGACGAATAAATAAATAAAAGAAATAAAATTCGATGTTTCAACATCAACATTACACAATTGAGAGAACGATCGTCAAGAGAACAACACGATCGCGATTAAATATGTCCACCGAAAATTGCGCGCTCCGTTCCCTTTGCAACACAACGACCAAGTACACTGTGTATAAATGTATAATTGTATAGTTCGCGCGGCTCAGTGCGTTGCTGAATTAAAGAATGACCATATCGTATTATTTTCCGCTTGTTCACACCACGTCCTTAACTATCACCGTGAGGGTCGTCGGGAGCACGAAAACGAATTATATATTAATATGTATAATACGCGATTTAACGTTGACATTTTAACATTATACACATTGGCCGCTAGTGCGCGCGCTGTATAATTGGCGCTGCCCGCCTGTATTGTACATCCGGCCGATGTATAATCCACGGAGGGCACATGTATGTACTTATACACGCCGCGATTGATAGCGGGTATAATTCGATGCGGCGTATAATATCAGCCACTGGTTCTGTGCAGTTTCGTTCGTACTTATTAGTAATAATAATAATTATTATTATTATTGTCACTGTCCCCGGTGTGACCGGGCAACGTTCGATAAGCGACACTTAAGTATTGTGTTTTATTTGTTTCAATTATATATCTAAAAATGTAAGCCTAGTCTAGTGTTGCGCGTAAATGGAAATTTCGAAATGTTTGTCGTGTGGACCCGGTGGGCGATGTTAGCGCAGCTCGCTTGTAGTCGATCGCGGGGTGTACGACGCGAGGCGTGGATCGCGTGAGGGGCCCAATCGAGTATATTAAATAAAATATCCTCAATACAAATGGGATCACTTGTAGTTTTTCGCAATAATTTTCAGTGTTTGAACGAATGTCGCGGAATTATTCGGACCTCGTTGTTAGTGTTAGTTTTTTTTTTTTTTATTATTTTATTACTCGTTTCACTTACGGACCGGTAAAGGGGTTGTGCGATAGACGGAAATATTGTCCTTAAAATTGTGCAACGGAAATCGATACTGTATGAACCGCGCCAACACGACCAATACACGTGTCCACGCTACTTAAATGTTCCTCGCGCGTTTTGAATTAACGAATACTCGCGGAAGACTAGTTGAGCAAATCTCGTGACGTCATTATTTCGTATACATATCAGCGGACGAACGACTCGTGACAGTCGCGCGAATATTTTAAAGCAGTGTTTTTTATCCGGGCGTGACGCGTAATGATTTCTACATATGACAATAACATTTGTGTTTAGATCAGCTAGATTATTTTGAGTATTTATTGATTGAATTAATTATTAATGTAATTGTATTATTATTGTTATTTAAAAAAATCGTCTTAACGAAACAATAACGAACTGTGACGTGCAACTTTATATTTTTTTTTAATCGTGAATGTCAAGTACCGCGTTGTTATCAGCTAAAGAAAAACAACTGTCTATTCGCCGAACGATAGAATGTTGTAAGAGAAAGGAATTATTCTGAAAACACTCGATATGACCAATAATATGTATCTCGTATTTCTCTCGGTTGTTTGTCAAATTTATGTTGTGATTGTAAATATTCATATATATATATTATAAATTTTGTATTGGATATACATAAACGTTAGTGGCTGGTAGGTTTTTGTATGAGAGTTTATTGCGAGCGAGCGGCAGCGGGCACACCGCGCGCGGCCAGTCGCAGCCGTTTGTAACGATTTGTTGAATAGCGAGCTGTCTTGTACATATTATACTGTAAGAAATGTGTAGTTTTCATTCTATATTTTAATTTATATGTAAACTATATTTATAGCTAAGCGGACGAGGGGATAGTGTATAGACATGGTAATTGTTAAGGGAGAGGACTGGGCGGCGTGCGAGCGCAGCCGCGCGCGGCGTCCCTACAATTAGCGGATACGTGCAAAAGATTACAAATTTACGTGAAAAAACGAACACGGATGGATATTGTAAATGTTCGGCAGAGGAGCTTGCAGCGTTCGTTTAGTATATTATTATTATTACTAGGTGTAACCTCGTTACGCGCGTTCGTTAATATTTCGCGCGCGTTCAATAATATTACCCTACGCTAGTTACCTACTATGTTCGTGGCCGTCTATCTATCGTCAGTATGCAAGTATCGGACAAAAACCAGTACAGACAAATTGGTTATAAATATGTACATAAATATATACAAACGTAAAGAATTACTTAATACAACCGAATACGACACCGTGTACACCAAGTCGTTTCTAGTGTGATTTTATTTTATCGCAAATTATTTGTTTTTTTTTTGTTTCTACGTGTCAGTTCGTATTCGGCTTCGGACGAAATCCAATCTGTACTTATTTCGCACAAATTACATTATGTTATTAATATGTATATATATATTTACACATTTTTAGTTGGTTGTTTATTTCAACATTTAATAAATTATTATTATTATTACCCGAAGCGAAGTTTACTTAATTGTAACGAAGGCGCGGTGCCGCTGTCCTGTCTATGGACACGCTGTAACCTCAGATCTGTCGCCTCTGGTACCGTTGTCGCCTTGCTGTGCTTACGATTGTTTTTTTTTAATTATCATTATTTTTATTATTATTTCTGTCCTAATTTTCGCCCGTTGTTGTGATTATCCATATTATTATGATTATAATCATTATTATTATTGTTATTATTTGGACGATACATTTTTATATGTTTCATTAAAATCGAAATTTATACGTTATTTCTTTGTGATTCTTTGCCTGTCTAATCTTTCGTGATTGGCGCAGACCTCTTCCGTTTTTGTTTATTTCCTGCTTGTTATGATTTATGATGAGATGTTCCTTCACCCGCGGGCTGCCTGCCGTCGGTGAACAATGAATTGTTGAATGAGTATTGAATAAAAATCCAAGCCATCGCACTGCGACGCGTATTACGTACAGTCGTGTAGTTTTTTTATTCAGCAATATTATTACACTTTTGTGCTCACCTATACCGACTTGAAATTACATCGCAGTGAAAATCAAAATATGTTCAAAATCTTATAATGAATTCTATTTAATGTTTTTTTTATAACTACCCCTATTATTTTAAATTCTAATAGTTAAACTTCAAACGACATACATTTTAATAGTGCAATCGCTTTGTTAATACCAAGTAAATAGTAAATATAATTGCTACAATGTATAATTTGAACAGCATATATACAAATATATTTATACATATATATACATATGTATGTATAATGTCAATGGAGTTACCTCACGATGTTTTACTATGTATAATCGTATTGCGCGCGTTTATAATTTGAAATGTTAATCTCAAACAAGATAAAAAACTGATTTATCCCTAAAATTGACGCCAAATTTTTTTGTATCGACATTACATTATGTACTTGTACGCTGTTAAGTTTAGAATAAAAATGTGCCCGCGAGGGCGCGCGGCGCGCGGCTGCGGCTCGCGGCTGCGGCTCGCGGCTGCGGCCGGTGTTTATATAGGCAATTGTATAGTACTGTTTTTTCTTTGTAATTTCATAAGTAGCATTTTGTGTTGATAGCGTGTATAATTTGTTTTTTTTTATTATTATTATATTTCCGTTAAGAAATATGTATAAATTTGTTTTCCTTTAATTTTATTACGCTGTGTAACTATTACCCTATGTTATTTGATGATAGAATACATTAATTTTTATGTATAATTGTATTTTTGGTTTGCTTTTTTTTCTCTCACCTTTTTTTGTTTCCTTCCGCTTTGATCGTCCGTCGCTCGTCGCGTGGGCGGGTTGTTGATTAAATTGTAATTGTCAATTTATTGTTCGTCAACGGTCCGATTTGACGCTCACATTGACGATGTTTGTCAAATAAACGGATCGATAGCTCGTTGCAGCAAAGTGTTAAATGTGGGAGGTTTGAAAACGCTTTATATATCGATGTTAGCGTAGTGTAATATTGCATTTTGTCAATTCGCCTTGTACAACACCATTGTTACACCAATTTTTTACAATTGTACAAACGACACCGCCTTAGGTACGTGTTGCAACGCGAGCGAACAAGTATTTAGTCAACTAGTACCTGACGGCCAATATTAACACACATTTTAATATAAAATTTTGATTTTGTAGGACGCCATTAATTTGACTTTGACATTTGCCTGTCACTCATGGTGTACGATTAGTCCTCAGCGTACCGCACATTCCAAAGAGGACGTGAAATCAGGATCTTTAAGTATTTCCTTGCTTGTTGTTTCGCAGTCGGTGAGAAGGGTTCGTTATTAATTGCATTGGGGATGCTTTGTAATCGAGGATTATTTGCGTCGCCCAAATTTGCTGTAGTTACAAAAGCAATAATTGCATCTCATGCCAAGGGTGGAATATTAGCGCTTTAATGTACTTACGTTTGCCTTATATTTAAAACTTGGAGGCGTTTAGTGTAGGTATATTAATTATGAATTCAGTATAGTTGTGTCAAGAAGTAATTAGCTAAGATCAGTTGGTTAAGATTATACTTAAGAAAATAACAAGCAGAGGGAGCTGGCAACCCTAATAAGTGCAACACAGCGCGTGAATTGTGCTCGAGACAGATTAATCATGATATTAAGGCGGTTACGCAGCATATATGAACGGGCTGTCACATAAAAATTTGAAGAATATACAAGCAATCTCATAGACCAGTATTATCATAATAATGAAAACGTTCGAAAACAAGTTATATTGTAATATTACAACTTAATCAGACGAATCAGAGTTGAATTCGCTGGGACGGTTCTTTTCAAAACGAAAATTTTGAAAATGATCGAAGAGGAACTCAAATGACAGCAAATTGGTATTACACTGAATAATTCTCATTTGTCTTATTTTAACACACAAGGCTATGAATATCGAGGCTTTGCATTATAAATCACTCACAGCCTATTTGTTTACACATCCAAAATGACATACAAACAAGACAGCAGACACTCATTAATAATACGCAACTAATACTGAATTTATATACGTGCAATTTATTCTAACAATATCGGAATCAATTAGTACAATTGGATTATATATTTATATAAATATATTATTGTAAGTACTAAATGTATGTGTGTCGATGTCGTCAATATGTTACATAGTTCGCTGCAAGCTCATTATTACTGCGGTTCTATTCATTGTTAATTATAATCGTACAATTATTCAATAAAAACGAATAATTAATTATAGGACCGTTCATACGCCTTTGGCCGTAGTCAGATGTACGGCAAGTACCAAAATGAGATATTCGTAACGAATCGTCATTTTAACACGTCAAATTGTTACAGTTAACTTTTTTATTCAAAACAACAGTTTTATATTGCGTATAAATGGTGAGGAAATAATGTAATATAAAATCAAAATGACATCAATATTAAGTGACTCACAAGGTGAGAAGTACTTCGTACGGCGTCGACTCTGACTGCGGCATCAGTTTTCACACTACACAGGATCTGATGTCTTCTTGCTCCTGAAACTTTAATTTGTTTCATATTAAACCCCTACCCGTTTAATTCCGCACAGATTTGCATCTCGCACGTTAATATCGTTTTGCTAATATTTATCCGCAGGCGTTTATTAATATAGTGCTCGTAAAATTCTTATTTTATCTCAGTGTAGTGTGAAAACAGTATTTCGCGAATCGCTTTCGTATACGATAGGTAAGTGTAGTATATTCGTTATTCGTTCACAGCAATACTTCTGCAATTGTAACACCAAGGGGCGGATATTGTAATTATTTAGTCGATAATGTAGTTTTAGCTCTACTCACATTTAGCGTGCGACGAAACTCGAACAAAAATGATCACAATTGTCTTCGAAAAAGTGCATACAGCCACAAGAATATTGTATTCTTTCTCGCGCTTCTCAATACAAAATTGAACAATTTTGTTCTATCTTCGCGTGTTACGGTGGTTTAACATCACTGGAAACGTGAAAGAAATATCGCGAGCAAACCTACCCACTTTACAGCTCTCTATAACGTGCTCTAACGTTGGCCAAATCTGCGAACCCGTCCTAGATCATCTAGATCTGGAATGAGACCAGTATTCAACGATAAAAGGGTTGATAATGATGATGAATTTAAAACGGCAATTGGCATGGACCAAAATATTTTGTCGCACGCTAACTGCGGGTGCAAATGTCATTCGGTGCAATATTAAGTTACAGAACATATAGCAATACTAAACCGACCTCGTTTTTATCTGTCTGCCTTATAGTCGTACGAAAAGATCAACGTGTCTTCAGGATGTTATTGAAATGTTTATCAACGTTATTGAGTATGAGCACTTGGCCAATTGTTAGAGTCAAACATTCCATTGAACGGAGTAAGAAACATCTTGGGCACAATAACGCCAGTTAAATATTTTGATGTAATGTTTTAATTGAGGTATACACAGCAGCCTTGAGAACAAAAAGTGCTGTGTTTTATTCTAACCATTGGTCCAGTGAATTGATTTATTAATGCTCGGTTTGGATTTTGGTCGAATTATTCTATTAGTTATTAGTAATATTGAGGTATATTGGAAGTAAAATAAATAAGATAAACAACATAATGAAATTACCTAATAATATTTTGCTAGGTAGAACTGAAATGGCATCTTAAATTCAAAAAAATTCTTAACCATTACGTGCCTGTGTAAATACTCACATATTAATCATACAGATATTATATATACCAAATAGTGCTCATTATTTTATATTGCAAGAGTAACAAAGGTCATGAACACCTATCCGTATAAAGTTTTTATCATCATCATCCCTTAGGTTTGCAAATGAGGCAAGCTTCTTCTAATAAAACAATGTTTTAGGACGTTTTGATACAATAACATGTTGCACCTGTGTATATAGAATAAAATGAATTAATTTTTCGTTATTTACACTCTGTGGCTACAGTGTTGGTCCCCATTCTTACAATCTGCCTAAATACCAATGTGCGCGAACATTTGTTCAGTACGAAGTCGCACGAGCGTCACATATGAAAAATACATTGCTATACTAAATGCTAAGGTGAATGTAGACGATAACGTGTTATTCATACAATTCAAGTTCCAAAGGTTGCAATGTTTCTGTGACCACTCCCGAATTGTAAGACAACACATGATACACACCACGTGCTGTATACACATGTGTAAACAAAACGTGTCCACATCAAATGTTTATATAAATAACGAAGATTTAATCATCAGTAATTGAAATATTACATACAAATCTACAAATGTTACATAAAAATCTCAATTTTTATATATGTTTCAGATTATTAGCTTTTCTGTTGTTCTGTAGATTTGGTTTAAAATCTGTTGATTGATTAACGGAAATATTGTAAATGAAACGTGTTTCAGTTTCAGTACGTAAAAGCAATATCTAAGCAGTGATTGGACCAAATAATTAGGAAAATTACGATCAATATTCAAATCGAGCACGCGCCTGGGAAGCGTTGATAGTTATCTGCAATTAGTGGCTTATTAAATATTTTAACTTATAACCGGACGTAAATGATAATGATTAATTAGCTTGGTAATTATAATTATAATAACAAATAGCGATTTTGCTTAGTTACGTTCGGATATATAGAGCAAAGTATTTTAAGCTATACATAAATATTTTTGAATATATCAACTTTAACATTAATAGCCGATAAGGGTTTTTCGTGAGTGTTCTTAAAATTTTAATAATAATTAGTTAAGTAGGTAACAGCTAGAGCGAATACCTCATGATTTTTATAGCGGGGAATTGAATTCGTTTATTTATACTTTATGTACGTATTATAATGAAGTTCAAAACGGAAAATTAAAAATATATTGTGCCTTAGTAAGGAACGGTCAACCAGCAACTTCATTTGGATGTACCGATACGAGTCGGGAGATTTGCAATTTCGCCGTTCGGTGTCAAAGTAATCACTTCATTGTATTGGAATATTCTCGCACTGTACACTATGCACTTGTACATGTATGTACCAAAACATATGGCTCTAAAAACAGTGGTCCATAGCTGATAACATGTAACATTCTAATACAGGAAAACCGTGGCCAATTTTAGTCACGGTGTTGAGAGCTGTCACGAATTATTTTCAGTTCATGACTAGTAATGACTCTTTTGGATTACGACTAGGATGCACTGTATTTTGTGATCGGTTAAAGATGCACAATTTATCAATTGTCGAAAATATTGTGCATTCATGAATACAACACTGTGTCTCCTTTATTGGTATTATTGAATTGTGGTTTTCTATAAACTCGCTATGGATCATTGCGGTGTAGAGCGGCAAAGAGAACCCCTGCTGAGTTATCATTGAACTGAAACGCAATAATTAAAACCATTTTCGTTTTAATTGATAAACATAATATATAATTATTATCAATTATATTTACAACTTAAACATACGTAGTAGATCTTTATGTGTATGTCGTAGCAATAATTTATGAGTGGCAATAAGATTTAGTGTGGAATTGCTTCCGTGTATTTCATTATGTAATGTTTAATTAAATTAAGCGTAGTTTTGTTCGTACGCTCTAGTCGACGTGTCGCTGTAAACTGCTTCACCTACATACAATAAGGTCAACCATGATTATATATATATATACATGAATATATAGATTATATATATATATATACACATGAAGTAGAAAAGATTTTAAATAATTATGTCATCGATGTTCGTGAAGTTCTGTTTAGCTGAAGCTTGTGCGTGACTTTTCTCTTGCAAAATAAATACATTTTCTTCATCTATCATAATTAGATTTGCAATCTTTGAACGAAACATTTTCTAAGGGCTTTAATTATTTGGTACTAATTGTTTGTTTCCATTACGTTGGCTGTAAATGTATTTTTTAGCGTTAAGTCAAAGTGCCAAGAGTCGCAGATCCCATGTGAAGTGCTGACTCGCTTCAACGAGTAATAACTTCGCCTGACGAGGCCGCTAGCTGCGACGTCGCAAAACAATACTTCTTAGACGATCTTGTAAAAATATAACACTATGTATTTTATTTATAACATATTATATTTATAACTTTGAGAAATCGCTTTAGGTATTATAAGAATTTGTTATTTTAAATGTATCCTGTTAAGAAAGTGAGAAATAGTGTATAAATGCCGTTAGCAACGGAAATTCCGGAACGAGATTCTAAATATTTTGTTTTGTAGCGAATGGTTTTTTGATTATTATCGAGGTAGTTAATAGTGTTAACGTGGCTGGATTTCGTACGAATGTTGAAGCAGGCCTTGTGTTAAATTCGCAATGGTATAGGGTCAATAATACAGTTCAATATTGTTTTTATGTTGGGGCAACAGAGCGGGTACGAGGTCCAGCCGTCTCCTTTTATTACGAGTAGTGCATGTATGTTAAACTAAGTGACAAATTAATTATAGTATAAAATTGTTTACCACGCGCTCGCCAGAGGGCGTTAGACGAAAATATTATTTTTCTTAGATCACAATATATTGTAAAGGTGGTATGGAGCGGTGGGGCCGCGGCCGCGGCGACACAAATTCATATTTTTTTACTCGCGACCGCCCGCCGCCACCCATATTTGTTATGTTTAAGAGGAAATATCTATTGTCTATTCCAAGGGTTGAATAACTACCAACACTTTTTTATATTACAATAATTATAGAAATTATTATTGAACTCCTTGTTTCCTTTTAACACCACATATTTCTCACATCCCAATATAACCAGCGGTGAAATATAGAAGTCTTGCTATAATTGGTTGTAGCAACACACAAAAAACAATCTGCAAGATCCAAAATACGATTAATTATTAGCCTTATTTCAGGTATTTATTGTATTCTAGCTTGAAATATATTTGTTGTACGAACATCCAAACATAAATTGGCATTTAACCGTAATATTTAGATGTGCGACTCGCGTGAGTGAGTCGGAGGAGGCCTACGCTGTTAATTATTACGTTCAAGAACTGTAATGTTCAATTGAGTTGTTTTGCATTTCATCGGTTCTCTCTTGGACACGGGATTCCTTTGAGATTGGGAAGGGTTATTGTACTTTATTGCAATTCCCTGGACATTATACAGGCAAAACATTGACTCGTTGCCGCCTATATTACGTTTGTTGGTGCAGTAGTCGCTGAACCAGACTATAGACTGTGCAGGTGTGGCTTCAACTCCCACCCAGGACAAACATTTGTGTCATGTATGACATATGAGCATTTTTTTTATGCGACTCAAACTATCTGTGAGTTATGAATCATCCAAAATGGCTGCCGGTTTGTTGCTAAACTTTATTCCAACATTAATCAATATGAGTACTGAAAAATGTAAAATCAAAATCAAATTTCTTCAAATTAAGTATCGATAATTTGGTATTAAAAATTAAAATAGACTTTATACGTCTAAAATTAAATATTATTAAGGATTATTAAGTAATAAAGTATAAAAACGGCTTCCTGCTACATACTCCGTTGATTTTCACGAAATTACTCCCACAGATTGCAGGAAAACGAACGAAAACATTTTACACATCAAAAAAATATATTGGTTACAATGACATAGGGCTTTATTACTTTGCTTAGGTTATAATTCATTTATTTGTATACTAAAGCCTGGCTGAATTTATTATTAATATTGCCATCAATTAAAACGCAAGTTTTACTCAACAATGTTTATAATATTAAACGAGGTTTCTGTTATGTTTTTTCTTCTTCCTCTTCTTGTTGGAGTGCGCCTCGACGAGCTCGTCGATCTCCTTGCTGCCGTCTCCGAGACGCTTCTCGCCGCTGCAACCGATTGACGATGACATGAGTCCTCACAGAAGTTACAAGAATGCCTTTTTACGGGTAGTATTTTATGTGACAGAGACGCCATGGCATGAGTTAGGAGGTTAAACCTGATAAAAAGTACTGTATAAAAATTTAATAGATAACAGATACATTATACATTACATAGATATATTTACTATAGTACTATGGATACTACGTAAGCAGAACCAAAGTACAGCCGGAACCGAAGTAGATGCCTCGCAAATCAGGAGCGTGAGCTGCGGGCCCAGCAGATCCATCTTGATGACGAGGGATTGTTTATTTTTTAAATAACAGCTTTACTGTCCATACTGATTCATTACTTCACTACATGCACTTTCATAATTAAGTATAAGAGGTACCTTTTGACAGAGACGAGGCTCGCCTTGTTGGAGGAGGCCAAGGCCTGGCCCCAGTCCAGGTCGCTGCCCTTGATGCGGTACTGCGCCAGGTCCTCGCCCATCAGCTTCGATAGCTCCTTGCGTTGCTTACGTTCGAGTTCCTAACGTCATACACAAAACAAGGATTCGTGCATGAATTCATTACAACATTTAGTTCTGTCTGTGTACATATATATATTAGTTACATGTCCTTATATGTATAGCAGTTCATATACCTCCGTCCACAATCACAAACAGGACTATTGTACATTGACAGTTCCCAGGTTTGACAGTTTTGTCAGAATTGACAGATTTGACAGTTCAACCATCTACATTTATTCACATGGATTAATTTAGAGTGCCCCGTATTTTTACTTGTGACTAATACTAATACTATGCCGCTCTTTGTGGGAGGCCTATGTCCAGCAGTGGGCTGAAAGAGGCTGATGATGATGATGACTAATACTGGCATGACAACTTGTATATCAGTTACGTCAACACCACTGCTTGGTGACCAGAATAGGCGACGGGTAATAAGTGCTGTAAATTTTTCTCAGCAAATATCTACTGATACCTCTTACATAAATATAATTATCCAATTACATGAAGCATAAAAAAAAACAAAAATACGAATTAAATAATTTATTCCTCAAGTGCCACACAAT